>PVKP010016765.1:0-47545 GCA_004027715.1 Plecturocebus donacophilus
CTTCTTCTCTTCATCTCACAAGCCTAGGTGGGTGCAGAGGGCAGGGGTCCCCAGGGAAAGTTCCTCCCCTAAGGCACTGTGATGACTTAGAGAAGCCCCCCAAGCTTGGGCCTTTGAAAACAGCCGGCTAGAGCCTACCCCTGCTCCCATGACACCCCCTACCAGGCCTGCACTAGAGCCTCATTTCCTGGGTATAAGGCTGGTGAGAGAGCTGGGGCTGGGTCAGGCTTGGGGAATCCTCAGGCCTTGACCTGGGACACTCCGGTCCTCCTTGGGACAGTCCTGTGTCTCCTGGGAAACACAGGTGTGGGACTTCACCAGGCAGGAGGGAGTTGCAAGGAACAGCACCCCAGCACATGGGAAGGAAGGGAGAGAACTCTAACTTCCTTGTTTTCTTTCCGTGTCCGCTCCCAGGCAAAGCTGATAAAGTCTTCTTTATTCCAGAGTTAGAGGCTGCTGCAGACAGGGCCAAGAGCTTGTCCAGGCAGGGTGGATACAAGGGGCTTGCATCTGATTTAACTCTGGCTGGGGGAGAGAGGGACAGAGGTCCTGGGAAGGGCTGATGGCTCAGGACACAGGTGAGGCCAGCCCCTCCTCCACTTGGGCATCTTCAAGCCCAGCCCCAGCCTGGGCTGTGCTGGGCCCAAGCTCCAGGACCCCCTGGAGTCACATGCAGCCCCCCACACTTCAGCCCCCCACCCCAGGCCTCAGGATCTGCTTGGACGGAGGCCAGGCCCCCGAGCTGCTGGGAATCTGTTCTACAGGTGGCGAGGTCAGCCCGCCGTGGGCAGCTCAGTCCGGGAAACTTCCTGCGTCTGCTTTCCCACAGTGTCCCTCGATGGCCCCCAATGACGTGTGCTGAATGTGGCGCTGGCCCCTTGGGCAAGCCCAGCAGCCCCCACCCCCCACCCAGCCCAGCCTGGGCAGCACTGGGGGCTCCCGGCTTTGAATTTGACCTATCCAGAAACAACGGGTCCTTCAGTGGGCTCAGCCCCCGAGACCACTCAGCCTGGGCTGTGTGCCCAGCGGTACTTCATGTACGTGGACGAGGCGGGCGGGCAGGCAGGCGCGGAGGAGCTAATGGGTAATTTAGGCGGCGCATTAACAAATGAACCAGCGGATGGGGGCAGGGAGCTCATCTCATTAATCCACAAGGTATTAACAATAACGTGTTCATTAATGAATGAACAAGTGAGATACAGGTCAGTGGGTGCATGAACAAGTGAGGAGATGAATGGAGCGGGGCTTTTCTCAGCAGCCGACCCATGGCCAGAGCCCGGCGGGCAGCACTGTGCTTTCTCCTCTCCCAGGCCGGGTGGCGCGGGCAGGCAGGGGAGCAGGTGAGGAAGCCACAGGCCTGGAGGGTGGCCCGGCCCCGGCAGGAGGGCGCCAGCCCCGGCCCCTGGGTCCTTTCCTGCAACCGGGTCCAGGGGTCACTTCCTTCAGGGTGCAGTGAGCCCAGAGCCTGCGCCCTTCCCCTGTCTGTTACCAGCTCGCTCCTGCCTCAGCGCTGCTGACATGGGAACGTTTCCCTGTGCCCCTCGCAGGGCGTGTGATGGGGGTGCAGCTCGCTCTGAGGGGAGCATATGGTCGGGCAGGTTTGGGGCTCCAACCCCACGGCGACATCAAGGGGCGAATGTTTGCGGGAAGCCCCAGGGGGCGTGCGGTGCAGGGCGCTCTCTCGCCGTCCGCAGACAGCTTGCCTTAGTCTGGTTAGACCCCCGGCTTATCGCAAGGACACGGGGCTCTCTGTATCCCGGGGTTCTTGCCTTGGTGTGCCGGAAGAAGCGGATCACTCGTGGGCTTGGGTGCAAGGCTTCACTGCGGGGAGGTAGCTCTCAGCAGATGGGGGGCCGGAGGGCAGATGGAGTGGGCAGGTGGTTTCGCCTGCAGTCAGGCCACTCAGCGGCCCGGGCTCTCCTCCGTCCGCCCCAGTCGAAGCCTGCGTCGGGGCCTGCTGGCCTGTCGGGGCCTGTTATCAGTGGCTCTTGCACTGCTGTGTTCCTCCCCAGCTCCCCTGGGCGCCCAGCCGCTGTGTGTCTGCCCACTGGGTCCCAAGAGTTTTACAGACACGGGATGGGGGCGTGGCAGACCAGGGTGTTCTCGGCAAAGGCGACATCTGTGCAGAAAAACAGAAATGCCTGTCCTCACCTAGGTCCGTGGGCTCAGGCCTGAGGGTGGAACCCTAGCCAGGGACCGGCTCTTCTCCCCCAAGCACTTCCCTGCCCCTCTTCCGTGCTACTCCCAGGAAAGGTCACCCGGCCCCTTCCCAGGCCTCGCCCAGCACAGAGGGACCACCGCCCAAAGGAGCAAAGCGGGCCTTGCCTCCGAGCCCGCAGGGTCAGCTGCGTTCAGAAGGAAAGCCGGGGAGCCAGGCTGTCCGCAGCGCGGCGGCCACACCATGGCTGAGCAGACCCGGGCGCCCAGCCGCGTCCTCGGCCCTGGCCTGCGGTTTGCTGGAGGCCCCGCTGTGTTCCGGGGTTCTCGCAGGAGGTGACACCCGCAGCAGCTTCCAGCGGCCTGTGCAGCCGTCACTGGGGCGTCCTCTGTGAGAACAGGACCCGAGAAGCCCTGAGTGTTCTCGTCCGCGCTTGGCCGGGATGGCAGCGGGGACCCCTCCCAGTCAGCCGTCGGGGCTGCCGTCCCCTGGCTGCTCCCACGCCGTGTGGGGTGATGGAAAGAGGCCAGGACCACAGTTCCTCTCCCGTGTCAGGCCTGGGGGGCCTTCGTGAGGCCGTCACAGAGACCTGGGGCCCCCAACTTGTCGGACCGTCTTCTCTCACAGTCTGCGCTGTGGGTGTTCTGTGAAAGTGTCTGCCCACCCGGAGTTGAGAGAATATTCTCCCGCTTTCTTCGACCGGCCAGGTCGCCGCTGCCTCAGCGTCAGGCCTGTGGCTACCTGAGTTAACGCTGACGGGTGCGCGGTGAGGATTACAGTCTACACATGTCCACGTGTGTCCAAATTACAGTCTACACATGTCCACGTGTGTCCAAATTACAGTCTACACGTCCACGTGTGTCCAAATTACAGTCTACACATGTCCACGTGTGTCCAAATTACAGTCTACACATGTCCACGTGTGTCCAAATTAGTCTACACATGTCCACGTGTGTCCAAATTACAGTCTACACGTCCACGTGTGTCCAAATTACAGTCTACACATGTCCACGTGTGTCCAAATTACAGTCTACACATGTCCACGTGTGTCCAAATTATTCCAGCACTGCGTACTGAAGAGAACATCTTCCACCGGCCCAATGGCGAAAGCGTCTTTTCTAGGAACCAGTGGCCACGGGCGCGTGTGTGTGTCTGATGTCCTATCCCGGGGGTCCCCAGGCCACAGACCGGTACCCATCCACGGACCGTTGGGAACCAGGCTGTGCAGCAGGGGCGAGTGGTGGGCAAGTGAGCATTGCCACCTGAGCTCCGCCCGCGGCCAGATCCTCACAGGAGCGCAAACGCTGCCTGAGCTGCACTTTGGAGGGATCGAAGCTGTGACATCCTTATGAGAATCTAACGCCCGAATTACCTGAACTGGGACAGCTTCATCCTGAAGCCATCTCTCCCCGCCCCATCCCTGTCCACGGAAAAACTGTCTTCCACAAAACTGGTCCCTGGTGCCAGAGAGGTGGGGGACCGCTGCCCTGTTCTGTGCCCTCACTTCTCCTCTGTCTGCCCACTGCTCTGGACCAAGCCCTGCGGTCTCACGGAACCCTGGGAGTGTCAGACCTCTGACTTTTGTTGTTCTTCGAGATGGTCTTGGCTATTCTTGGCCCTTCACATTGTTAGGAATATTTTAGAATTGGCTCCTCAATTTCCAAAGAAAAATAAATAAATAAATAAAAAACACTCCGCTACTGACTGGAATCATATTTAATCCATGCCTCAATTTTCAGAAAATTAAAATCTTATAAATATTGAGTATTCTTATACATGAACATACTATATCCCCAAGTCAAGTTAGTTCTTCTTTATCGGCCTCTCTAATGCTCAGTGCTTTTCTGTGTAGCGGTCTTACACATCTTTAAATAGATTTATGTTAGAGCTGGGCACAATGGCTCACACCTGTAATACCAACTACTTGGGAGGCTGAGGTGAGAGGATCACTTGAGCCCAGGAGTTTGAAACCAGCCTGGCCAAAATAGCAAGACCCCATCTTGGGGAAAAAAAAAAAAAAAAGAAAGATTGTAAAAGGAAGACAGTAACAAATAAACAAATTTTTTAAAAAAGATTTATTTCTAAGTTTATGGTTATTGATGCTATTATAATTGACATCCTTTTATTTTCTAATTGTTTGTTACTAGCATATAGAAATACACATACATATTTTAGAGATGGGGGCTCTGCACTCCAGGCTCACAGCTTACAGCAGCCTTAAGCTCCTGTGCTCAAGCAGTCTGCCCATCTCAGCCTCCTGAGTAGCTAGAACCACAGGTATACACAGTCAAGACTGGCTATTTTTTACATTTATTTTTTCTACAGATGGGGTCTCACTATGTTGCTGAGGCTGATCTCAAACGCCTGGGCTCAAGAGATCTTCCCACCCCAGCCTCCCAAAGCACTGGGATTACAGATGTGTGCCACTCTGCCAGGCCTAGGAATATAATTATTATATATCATCCTTAAAAACCGGTGTTCTTGCTAAATTCATGTATTAATTCCAACAGCTTATCTGTGGAATTTAGGAATTTTTTAGAATATATGATTATGTCATTTGCAAATAACGACAGTTTCCTTTTTTTCTGTCCAGTCCTTATACCTTTTATCTCCTTTTTCCTACCTTTTTAACATACCGGTTGGGACTTTGTGGACACTGTGAAATAGAAACGATGACATCCTTGCCTTGCTCCCTGTGTCAGGAGGAAAGTGTATCACATTTCACTATTAAGTATGATGTCTGCTTAGGGTTTGAGGGTTTTTTTGTTTTAGTTTTAGTTTTTTTTTGGGGGGGTAATGGAGTTTCTATTCCTAGTTTGCTAAGAGTTGTGTTTTTAATTATGAATGGGTCTCGGGTTTTATCAAATGCTTTTCTACAGTCTGTTGTGTCGATTCTGTTTTTTCTTCCTTATTCTGTTGACGTGGTGAGTTATATTGCTTGGTCCTTAGTGGGTAAACTGAACCTGCACAAGTGGATTAGACCACACTGGGTCATGCAGTGATGGCAGTGTGGGCACAGTGCTGTATGCAGCTTGCTGGTGGTGGTGAAGATATTTGCACACATGTTCACAAGAGAGATTAACCTGTGATTTTTTTTCTTTCTTGAAATGTCCTTGTCAGATTTGGACATCAAGGTTATGCCACCTTTCATGAAAAGACTTGTGTAAAATTGACATTTTCTCTTCCTTAAATATTTGGAAGAATTCACTGGTGATGTCATCTAGGTACAGAGTTTTCTTTGCCAGAAGATCATTAAAATTCCAAATCTAACTTATTTAATTAATATTGAGCAATTTGTATAGTTGCCTTTGTGTCCACTTTTACACATTGTGTTTTTTAAAGAATTTGTATATTTTATCTAAGTCATCAAAAGTATCTTTGTAACGTCCTCTGAATAAATGTTTCAGCACCTCTAGCTCTGTAGCCATGTTCCATCTTTAACTCCTGACCGAGGTCATCTGCGTCCCCTCCCCCACCTGATCAATCTTCCCAAAAGTACGTCTGTTTTATTAGTCTCTTCTGAGAATCAAGTTTTGGCTTTGTTGATTTTCCTTAAATAATGTTCACATTTTTTATCTCAGTGGCTGTGCTCTTTATCTCTTTCCTCCTACTTTCTTTGGGTGTAATTTGCCATTTTTTTTTAACTGCTTGAAATGGATTTCAGCCTTTTTTCTGCTCTGAGATGTCCACTTAAAGCCACTGGGTTCACTCTCTTCACTTATTTCACTGTACCTTCAGTACTTATTTAGCTATGAGTTTTAATATGTTACATTTTTATTACTATTTAATTTAAGCTGTTGTTTGATTCTCATTATATTTTTTTCTTTGACCCCTGGGTTATTTAGATTGTTTAATTTCCAAAATATATGGAGATTCCCTAGCTATCTCTTTTAATGGATTTCTAGTTTAATCGTACTGTAGTCAGAGAGCATAATAAACATGATTTGTTTTCTTTGAAATGTGTCAGAACTTGCTTCTGAAGTCTTGCATATGGTCTCTTTTGGAAGCTTATGTAGTCTTCAGTAGTAGGGGGTAGTGTTCTGTATTTGTCAAGTTGCTAATCAGGCTGTTCAAATTTGTCTCTGACTTAACAAAACTTTGACTGTTTTCTATCAGTTACTGATGAGGTGTGTTCAAATCTCCCACCCCAGTTGCGGATTTTCTCTTTTACCTTTTAGTTCTGCCAGTTTGCTTTATATATTTTAAAGTCGTGTTTTTAGGTGCATACAAATTTAGAATTGATCTTGTCCTGCTGAATTGACACTTTTATAATTATGACATATTCTTCTTTATCTCTAGTAATATTTAAAGTCTGTTCTAATGTTGGCTTTCCTTTGCCAATTTTCATTTGGTTATACAATGACCTATCTTTTTCTGTCCTTTCACATCATTTTTTTTTTGCATCTTTATATTTTAAAGTGGATGTATATAGTTGTTTTTAATCCTGACAATCTTGATCTTTTAATTGAAATATTAATCCATTTATAATGCATGCAATCTACCATCTTCTGTTTCTTTTTCATTTGTTTCATCTCTTCCTTTAAGTCTATTTGCTTTTCAAGCTCCAAGCTGGCTATTTTCTTCTGATTCACAGCTATTCTTTTCTACTCTATCACCCTGCTATCCAACTCACCTATTGCATTCTTCATTTCCAGTATGGTTCTTACTTTTCTGGAATTATAGATATATAATTCCAGAAAAAATATATACATAAAATTCCAGAATATTATATATAATGTAAATAAATATATATATTATTATATATATTCACATTATAGATATGTATATAATATATAATTCCAGAATATATATAATGTGAATAAATATATATTATATTATTATATATTACATATATTCACATTATAGATATAATTATATGTAATATATATATAATTCCAGAATATATATATATATATATATAATGTGAATAAATATATATATATAATGTGAAATTTATATATAAATTTTGTTTCTCTGGTAAAATGTTCTATCTTTTCATCTGTTTCTTTGAACCTGTTTATCACGGTTATTTTGAAGTCTTCATCTAAATATTCTGAAGCAAAGCACAATCATTTGTTGGCTCACAAGTCTATGGGTCACCCATCTGGGCTGCCTAGTCGGGTGGTCCCACTTGAATTTGTCTACATGGCAGTGCTTGGATGGTGGTGAGCGGGTACCTGAGTGGTCTCCGTCGTCCTCACTTGTCTGGAGCCATTGGGCTGTCAGCTAGTGTCCGTCAGCTCTCCGTCATGCGGCTCTTCCAGTAGCCTAGCTCAGACGTGTCCATGAGGCAACAGAATTCTAAAAAGTTGAGAGTAGATACCACAAGGTCCTTGAGGCTGAGCCTCAGAAGACATGATCATTTCCACCATGGTGGAGACAGATTCCAGCCTGCAATGGGAGGAACTACAATGAATTTGTGCCCATCTTTAATTTGTCACAGTCTGCCTTTTGGCCATAACTTTCACATTCTCCCCAGTGCAAAATTCACTCACCGCCTTCCCCCTAGGACATCTAAAAGTCTCTCCCAGTTATAAACGACATCATGCTCAAAGTCCAACATCTTGTGATCTGCCTCTTCTTCCAGCCTCTGTTCAATGCCTGGTCCCAAAATTAATGCCGTGTTTTAGGATATTGATGTGACATTACCCTATTTCTTAGTCCTTATTTCTGTATCAGTTACCTATTGTTGCATAGAAAACCAGACCTAAATTTAGTGGCTTAAAATATATTCTTTGGGCTGGGCACAGTGGCTCATGCCTGTAATCCCAGCTCTTTGGGAAGCGGAGGCAGGCAGATCACGAGGTCAAGAGATAGAGACCATCCTGGCCAACATGGTGAAGCCCCGTCTCTACTAAAAACCAGAAAATTAGCGAGGTGTGGTGGCACGCGCGTGTAGTCCCAGCTACTTGGGAGGCTGAGCAGGAGAATCGCTTGAACCCAGGAGGCAGAGGTTGCAGTGAGCTGAGATCTTGCCACTGCATTCCAGCCTGGTGACAGAGCGAGACTCCTTCTCAAAAAAAAAAAAATATATATATATATATATATATTTATATATAAAATATATATATACATTTTTTTTTCTGTTGTGCTGGCTGTTGGCCTGGACATCTCTGTTCTCCAGGTGGCCTCTCTAGCCAGCAAGCTTGTTTGCAGGGCCACATTCCAAAAGCACATGAATTATAAACTGTGTAAGTTCCCCAGCACTCTCATCACAAAGTCACAAGTTCAGCCCAAATTCAAATAATAGGAAAACAGACTCCATCTCTTAATGGACTGTTGAAAGTGCCACACCTTTAGATCTGTTTGTGTGGTCTGTCTTTTCCCTTGGCTTTTAGTCTTTTGTGTATAAAAGACTGTGGCATTTCCAGGATACTGTCTCCCTATAGATAATTGAAGTTTCTTCTGGTATGCACAGAGCACCTTACTCCAGTAAGGGATAGAGACAGTGCAAGGTCAATGCGATGCTAACTTGGCACTGCTTAGCTTCTAGGGCTGCCTCCTAGCTAGCTTCTAAACCCCAAAGCTTTTCTTCCCAGTGCCGTGAGTCCACTGAGTACCCTCCTTAGCTTTTACCCTCTCGGCAACTGCTTTTTGCTCTGTTTCTGTGAATCTCATCAACCTGTGTGGCTTAGGAATTCACAAGTGTTTCCAGAGGAAGTTGTGTAAAAGGTATATCACTACTCTCTGGTCCCCTGCTGAGCAGAATCTCGTTCCCTCGTGTCCTGGGTGTCCTGTGGCCCTGGACTCCATGTTTTTATCACCAGTCCACTAGCCCTGTTCAGTGTCCGTGCCCCCTCCACAAACAGGTAAGTACACTGGTGAGGAAATGCTCAGATGCAGGCTCGGTGCAGCTCGTTTCCTTTCTACGTGGGATCTTCACCCTTCACGGCTTTCTTGGTCTCCAGATCCTCACACAGCTGTTCCTCACTGTTGGCATCACTTAGTCCCACAGTCCCTGGCATTTCCACCAGGAGGGCCAGGCAGGCGTGAGCTCCAGGAGGAAGTCTCCTGCTGCTTCCACGGCGCTGAGTTTTCTTCCAGTCTTTTTTCTATGCACACACATCATTCCCCTTGTTTTCTTTAGTGATGGTGTTTCTAAAACGATCTTTATTTCTAGAAGAAACTTTAGGAGGCAAAACAATGCAGCCCCCTTGACGGAACGGCTCAGGGGGTAACTTTCCTTGTTAATTTGTCCTGTGCCCTCCTTTCCCATGTGCTTGCTGCTTGTGGGGCTACAGAGCACACAGCAGCTGAAAGGGGCTGTGGGCATCACCAGCAGGTACTCTCTTCTTTTTTTTTTTTCAGAGTCACTATAATAGGTATACATAAGCAGCATGTACCCGCTTATCCCATTTTGCTGACAAGGAGCCTGGAGGCCCAGGCATGACTGCCATGAGTTAGCAGCACAGCCATTGCCAATCCAGGGCCCTGAGTCCTGCCTCACCCCCTTCTGAATGACACTCAAGGCAACGGTCCCCTTCCCACTCACAGGTGACATGAAACCTTTCACCTTGAAAAGCTCCTTGCCCTAGCCTCCCCTCAAGCCCACACTAGGACACGGCTTGAGTCTCTCCAGCCCATGGAGTTGAACACTCTCCTTGTTTCTGGAAGGATCCAGTCTTCGTGCTCCTCAGGCAGTGCAGGGGCAGGGAGGGGATGACCAGCACGGGGTGGCCGCTCACGATCTCCTCTCCTTTCCCCACTACAGGCTGCGGGAACACCATCGGGCCACCATTAAGGTCATTCGGCGCATGCAGTACTTTGTGGCCAAGAAGAAATTCCAGGTGAGCCCTGTGCTGAGCCCTCCAGCCCTCAGCCTGCCCCCCCGCTGCAGCTGGCCACACCCCTCCTGGCTTCTCTCCTGCCCACAGTGGAGGCTGTTAAGGCTTCCGCCCCCAGCCACACCGGCAGGCCTATCTGAGACCTCACAGCGCCCACCCCACCAGACCCCAGATGGCGGGCCCCTCAAAGGACACATCCTGAGACCCTGCCTGGGACCAGGGACACAGCATTTTCTTCGCTAAGCAGAAAGGCATCAGCCGTGTGGCTCACTCAGTCCTCCCGTGGGGTGGGTCCTGCAAAGCAGCATTAGTGAGAGATGTGAAGGTGACATCAGAATGACTCAGAGGTAGTGCAGAGCCTGCCCTGAGTCACCGAGCCGGGAAAGTAGGTCCCCCAGACCCCCAGCCCTGTCCTACACTGGCTCAGCACTCTGGTTCCCTGCTCCCCTGCCCTCTGAGTTAGGAGGATGGGGGAGGCTGGGCCTTGCCCCATGAGAGGTGGGGTCCCCTTGGCCGGGTGAGACTGGAGCTTTAGGGCTTCCATGAGCTGCCCAAACTCCTCCAGGGGCAGGACCTCTTCAGCCACCCCTTGGGGCCCCCAGAGTTTATGGCCCGCAGAGAAGGCCATTGACGGCAGGCAGATCTCCCCTCCTCCTGCCTTGGGGACATTCCTCGGATGGAGGCGGTGGGTGGGGGACTGAGTCCTGGCTTGGAAACGTGTGTGTAGGCGTGGGAACCGTGTGTCCTCAGCGGTGGGTGATCCAGAAGGCATAGATCGCAAAGCAGGGAGGGCTGGGGGTGACTTGCCCGAGTCCCTCAGAGCAGAGGGTGTGTGACGTGCTTGAGTGAGTGCATTTCTGCAGGAGCAGAGCCGGGTGGGGCCCCTGAGCAGGGAGCTCCCAGCACCTTCAGCCACAGCCTCACCAGGTACAAGGCACAGCCCAAGAAGGCTCAGCAACGCCCGCTGACCACCAGGACCCACAGCCCAGTGGCATCCAGCCCACTGTGACTTATCCTGGAGCCACCAAGCTCCCTGCCAGGGTCTGGTTAGGGCTCATGGGGGCCTTTGTCAAGTGGTCATCTGGGGTTGGGCTGGAAAGATCATCCTGACTTCAGGAGCCTGAGATGAGCGGAGGTAATGTAGGCCCGTCCAGACAGACTGACAGTCTCCCTGTAGCCATGCCTTCCCTGCCAGGCCCCAGGATCAACACAGGCCTGCCCACAGTCTCCTTGGTGGAGCCTCCACCCACCCAGGTCCTGGAGCTGCTGCGGCTCTGCAGGGCAGTCTGGGTGCAGACCCTGGCCCAGGCAGCCCTGGGCAAGTTCTTCCCCAGCTGTGATGGGAACGAGAGCCTAAGGGTTTGGCACAAGACCGGGAGCACATGCCTCACCCAGGCCTCACCTACAGCAACCCTGGGCCAGCACCCACCAGGCCCACCGTCACTCTGAGCCCCAAGAACAGCCCTAGGCCAGGCCCTTGCTGACAGCAGTGTACGGCCCCTCGTCCTGGCCACCGGCCGCCACCTCCAGGGGGTTTTGCACGTACAGCCCTCCCATGGTGGTGTTTCTCAGCTGGTCCTCCTGCCCGCATCCCCCCAGGGGAGCAGGGGGTTCATGACTCAACTGAACCAAGTTGTGTCAAAGCTCCCAGCAGGTCCTGGGACCTCTTGCAGTCAAAATAAAAGTAATGATAAATGCCACTGCTGGCCAGCACCCGGAGATCTGTCTGGCATGTTCTCAGGGAGATATGACAGCCCCTGAAGACCAGGGTGTCTCCATTCTGGGACTGTCTCCTCTCACTGGCACTGGCATAGAGGGCTTTGATGGAGCAGGGAGCTCACTCAGAGGCAGTGGGAGAGAGGGGCCGGCCTCCTGGCAGCACCAGTGCTCTCCTCAGGCAGGGAAGGGGCTGCGGGAACCCCCCTGGGACTCAGGTCTGGGCAGGGCAGTCCCCCGAGGGCAGAGGAGACCATGGGAAGGGCCAGGGTGTGTCAGCTCACCAGAGAACAGCATGGTCGTGACAACCGAAGCAGCTGACGTCACCCCAGCAGTAGAACAGAGGGTCACAGGGAGGCTCCCAGGGTGGGGCTGGTGCCTGGCCTGAGGGTGCACAGCAGTCCCAGCAGGGAAGAGCCAGAGCCCACCAAGGCTTGCAGAACTGCACCAGCTGGGCATCCTGGGGGCTGCTTCCAAAGTCTGAGGGCACCCAGCAGAGCATGCAGACCCTTGTGGACCCGGGCAGGCCCAGCTCCAGGGGTGGTATGGGCAGCTTCCAGTTTAGGTCAAGAGACCGTCGAGCCATCCATTTCTCCAGCAGCCAGGAAGGACACTGGCATGGAGGTTGAGATCAAGGGTATCCTATCGTATGATAACCAACATGGCTTCCAGTCTTGTGGCCTACTGGCCACGTGTCTGCAATTTCATGTCATTGGAGCATTCGTTGTATACCTGGGAGTTGCTGCTCTCTCTAAGTTTGATGTGACTGAACCAAGAAAAAAGGCACGTGATTTCTGCAGATATTATGATGCCGTAAAAGAGTTTGAGATGAGAAAGGCTGATGTTTTTCAGAGTGAAAGTGATTTTGGAATATAAAGACTTTCTTTGGGTTGAATTACCTAAAAGCTTGTCAGTGACCTGTGTTCCTGAACTGTGAAACATGAACATGTGGGCCAAGAAATCATTTCTCTTGGTAAATAAACAATTAACAAACACAAAAAAAGAGAGACGGACAGGGAGAGAGAGAGAGAGAGAGAGATCATCCGCGCCAGCCCCAGCAGGCCTGGCCACTGAGCCACAGGCGAAAAAGCTTGTCCCTGGGGAGGAACACGCTGAGCCCCACACTCCCTTCCAGGCGGCGGTCCCCTTTCCCACCTTAGGACACAGGCCAGGACCCTGAGAATGGCCCAGGAGGCTTTCTGCAGCAGACTGGGAAACCCCACCTCATTGCTTCTCCCCTGGCCCCGGCCCTGGGAGCCTTGCAGGGCACAGAAGCTCCTGCACAAAGCTGCTGGGGCTCCCTCCGACCTCACCAGCTGGCTCTTTTTGCTGAGGGCAGCATGGAGGGGTGGGGCCAGGGTGAGAGGAGCGGTAGCCTTTGGCCATGAGGAGCTGTGTGCAGCTCCAGGGGCTGCCCAGCCCAGCACGCAGGCTGCTTCCTCCACGCCAGCCTGTCTGCTTGCACCCCACCCCACCCCCGCTGGCCTCAGGGGCTGCTGACGTGGCGGGTGACCCCCTGCCTGCCTTGCTGGCCGATAAGTCCCTGGCCAGCCACCCTTGTGTCTGGCCCGAGGAGCCACAGCCCCCGAGCCCTGTAAGTTTGCCTTGAACTCCCCGTCACCGTCAGTCCGTCTGGACAGGCCTGCATTATCTCGGCTCATCTCAGACTCCTGAAGTCGGGCTGCCTTCTGCCCAACACCAGACAACCACTTGACAAAGGCCCCCATGAGCCCTAACCAGATCCTAGCAGGGATCTTGGTGGCTCCAGGATGAGTCTCAGTGGGCTGGGATGCCACCGGGCCATGGGTCCTGGGAATCAACAGGCATCGCTGAGACTTCTCGGGCTGTGCCCTCCATCAGGTAAGTCTGTGGCTGAAAGTACGGAAAGCTCTCTGCTCACGGGCCCCACCCAGCCCTGCGCCTGCAGACGTGCACACACTCAGGCACATAATATCTCCCCCACAACAGGCCTGGTTGAAAGCACTGCGTCTGCAGAGGCTGCTTTCACACACACCTACACCTACTGGTCACAGTGGCCCAGGGACTCCCAGGCCTTGGTGTTCTCCTTCCCTGCCTCCCTTCACCTGCCCATACCTCAGCAGCATGCCTGGAGCAGTGCCTCACGCTTCAGCTTCACAGAGCCCTGTGGTTGCAGGAGGCTTACCACCATGACTCACGCCACGTTCAGTGAGTGCTGAAGAGAGTCTCAGCCAGAGCGGACTCTGACTCTGGCTCTGGCATGGTGCTAGCTTAGGATTCCCTGACCCTTCTCAAATCCCACCCTGTGTCATCCTCGCTCCCTCCCTTAAGGCAGAGCAAGACAGGGCTCGGCATCCCATCTTACAGAAGGGAGCTTAGAATCTCTGTCATACAGAAGGGAGAAACAGAGCTCAGCAATCCATCTTACAGAAAGGAGGATCAAGGCTCAGCCCTCACCTTACGGAAGAGAAAGACAGGACTCAGCATCTCCTCTTACAGAAAATGGATCAAGGCTCAGTACCTCACCTTACAGAAGAGAGAGACAGGGCTCAGCATCCCATCTTACAGAAAGGAGGCTCAAGGCTCAGCATCTCATCTTATAGAAGAAAGAGACAGGGTTCAGCATCACATCTTACAGAAGGGAGGATCAAAACTCAGCATCCTATCTTACAGAAGGGAGCTCAGCATCTCCATCTTTTAGGAGGGATAAACAGAGTTTGGCCTCCCATTTTACAGAAGAGAGAGACAGGGCTCAGCATCTCACCTTATAGAAAGGAGGATCAAGGCTCAGTATCCCATCTTACAGATTAGGAAGACAGCGTTCACCATCTCATCTTGCAGAAAAAAGGATCAAGGCTCAGTATCCCATCTTACAGAAGAGAGAGACAGGGCTCAGCATCCCATCTTATAGAAAGGGGGATCAAGATTCAGCATTCCATCTTATAGAAGAGAGAGACAGCGTTTAGCATCCCATCTTACAGAAGGGAAGATCAAGGCTCAGCATCCTATCTTAAAGAAGCAAGCTCAGCATCCCCATCTTATAGGAAGGAGAAACAGGGCTCAGCATCCCACTTAACAGAAGAAAGAAGCAGGGCTCAGCATTTTATCTTACAGAAGCAAGAAGAAGGACTTAGGACGTGATCACTAGCCTGTACATAAGTACCGTTTTTATGGCTGTTATCCAACAGAGTGCATGGCGGGCCAGAGGGTCTGCCTAGAGTCTGACCCCATGCCTGACCCTACCACAGGCCTTGGTGTGTCATTTCTGGGCAATGCCATAATGCTGGTGCCCAGCGTGGCCACAGGAGCAACAGGTCCTTCTTTCTATTGGGCACAACTGTGTTGTGAGGACACGGGCCCCCTTCCAGCCCCCCGATCTCAGAGTCTCCGGTTCAGGACCCAGAGAGTGGCTAGTGTTGCCAGTGAGGACCCTCCTGCTGGTGTCATGTGGAATAGAAACCCCCTAAACTTCGGAGGCCCAGCCCTTGGTAGGGAGGAGGTCTCTGCCCTGCCTTGGGATTCCTGGGGTCCTAAAGAACATTGGGTGTGCTGTAAGAACTCCAAGCCTCCGGCATTGGCAGCAGAACCCCTGAGCATGTCAGAAGTGTGTCTAGAGCTGAAAGTGGGTATGTGGAGACCTGACCTCAGGGGCTCCCCATCTGGGAACCTGCAGCTTGCCAAGGTGGAAGTGGCTGCATCCTCAGGCTAAGGTTGCCCTGACCTCGGGAGTAGGACCCCAAAGAGAGGTAGCAGGCGGGCAAGAAGGACATGTTCCCAGACCCAGCCTGGGCCCTCAACAGCACCTGAGCTTCCTCCTCTCTCATCTCGGCCTCTGTGGCCTCCCTCTGAGTTGGGCTGGCCCTGCTCTGCCCTTCTCCACCAAGCTGCTTGGCTTGTCTCTTGGGCCTTGCAAATTCCCCAGCAAAAGGCAGGAAAACCCCTAGCCCTGTGCTAAGGTGGCAATTTGAGCACTGATGATGACTGCCCTGGCCCCCACCCGGTCACCCAGTGGCCCCTCAGGACAGACGCAGTCTCTCATCCTGCGTGCTGGCTTCCCTGCAGGGCCAAGGCCTTCCTAGGCCATCAAACCCCTACTCAGCCTGGCTCCTCTACCTGGGTGAGGCCCTTGGGAGCAAGGCCACAAATGCGGCTTGGGGTTTGCTGATATCATTAGACGCTTTGCTTTCTGTTGTGGTTTCAAGATGTTACCTGAGTCCCATTTATTGTCCAGAGTAGGCGCCAAGCCTGGGAGCCCTGGGGTCACCTGACTTGCCTCACGTGGCCCCAGCCCCGCTATGGGAGCACAAGCAGATGTTTGTCACTGGCAGGCAGCAAATACTGCAGGCTGAGGCTGTCATCTGGGGCCACCCCTGCTGCCTGGCACAAGCTGGCAGGAAAGATACAGAGTGGACTCGCTCTCTGCCCTGAGGACAGCGGGGGCTGCAGCCAGTGAGCATGTGAAGGATCAATCTGGGGCCCCAGTGGGTGGTGGCCACGCAGAGCTGTGTCTCCTGGTCAGTGCCTGGCACAGTGCTGCTCTTCAGCCCCTTGGCTGGGCCAGCTCTTCCTGAAGCCATTGAGAACCTGGACTGGTAGCCTGGGGAGGGGAGTAGGCAGGAAGCTAGGGCCCAGAGAGGCCAAGCTGATGGCCCAGGGCCACCCAGGGCCCCGTGGCCAAGCTGATGGGGACGAGCCCCGCTGTTGTACATGCTTGGGGCCAGGCCTACGCCATCACCACACAGTCAAGCTCCCAGGTCTCCACAAGCCTCCCGAGGGCAGACAGTGTCACCGCCTACACTTAGAGCCACATGGCTGGGGCACAGGGAGCAGAAGTGACACGTGTCTTTCTGTCCCGCAGCAAGCTCGGAAGCCTTACGACGTGCGCGACGTCATCGAGCAGTACTCACAGGGCCACCTCAACCTCATGGTGCGCATCAAAGAGCTGCAGAGGAGGTGGGCACGGCCAAGGGGCAGCGGGGAGGGTGCCCGGGTCCTGCCCAGCCCCAGCCGCACAATGAGCAGTGCCAGGAGGAGGGAAGGGCGGAGACCTGAGTTCTCGCCTCTCAACCACCCCCTTCTCCTGACCACCTCCTCCACCCCTGGGGACCCTGACTGTGGGGAGCCGTGTTCCCCTGGAATCAGCACCATCCTCCCGGGCCTGCGCAGGCTCGGAGCAACTGTGCCTCTGACACGGGCTTGCCTGGGAACTGGTTCCATGTGTTACAGGGTGTGGCTGGGAGCCCATGTCCATTCTGGCCACAGGTGGGGAGTCAGGCTGCCTTGCCCATGGCTGACCCACTTCGTCCCCAGGGAGGCAGTCTGAGAGGCGGCCCACCGACCCCTCCTCTCTGGGCTCCCTGCTCAGCCCCCTCAGGAGCATGGCCCTCTGGAGGCTTGGGAGTTACCTGGCAGGTCTTAGAGTCAGGGTGTCCCCAGAGTGGGTGGGCAGTGCACTGTCTTGCCAGGCATATCCACCAGGCTGTCCCCTGGATGGCGGGGCATCTGCGCAGTGCTGGGGCCAGTTGTGCACTGACGTCCTTCTCCTTTCCCCCCACCCAGGCTCGACCAGTCCATCGGGAAGCCATCGCTGTTCATCGCCGTCTCAGGTGGGTTTCTGCATCAGTTGCTCTGCGCCCCGCAGCCCGAACTGCAGTCTCCCACACCTCTGCCCTCCTGGCCCCCACTACGATGTCAGAATGGGCCATCAGGCCTCCAAGTGCATAACACAAAATGAAAGCCAGGGAGTAAGGGGAGGTAGACCCCACTCTTAGCAGAGTGGCTCCAAAGTACATTTTACAAGGGAATTTTCAGGTTGCATAAGAACTTACCTGGGTCCCTTTAAATTCCAGGGTGTTGAGGTTAGGCTCTGGGTGTGGAAGCATGAACCCAGGGCAACATTGCAGAAGGGGGTGATCCTGGGGATGGGCCGGGGGTGAGGTTTGGGTGGGGTGAGCTGCCAGCTCGGAATTCAAGAGACTCTGGGTGGGGGCTCTGCAGGGCTCAAGTTGAGAGGGACAGAAGCGCCTGGCCGCAGGCTGGGGGCCAGTTTGCTGGCTCCTCGGCCAAATTCCTTGGGTCCCCTGGACACCGGGCTGTGAGTCATGCCCGGGAATGACAGGGAAAAGGCATATTCCTTGGGGTTTCCCTAGCCCAAACTTAAACAGAACCCATGGCTCACAGTATGAGCTGGCGTGGCGGGGGCAGGTGGAGTGGCTGTGTCCCCCAGCCTAGAGTCAGTCCTGTGGCGCTCTGGGAATGAGTGTGATGGCTTGCACAGCCAGCGTGGCCAGCTTAGGCATCCCCCTGGGGCTCTCAGAGGTCAGAAGTAGAGAGGGCGGAGCAGGGTGGAGCCCAGGTCCCCAGCTGCAGCCATGCTGCCCCACTGTACCACCCTTGGTATTTTTGTCAAAGGACACTTTTTAAAAATGTCCTAGTAGGTTTAAGCATTGTGACTCTCAGCGACCTCCCCTCGCTCCACCACCCTGCTCCCCAAGCCCAGCCGGGGTCCCCGGCCCACCACCGCACTCCGCCCTGATCTGGGTGTTTTACCCCCATAGAAAAGAGCAAGGACCGTGGCAGCAACACGATCGGCGCCCGCCTGAACCGAGTAGAGGACAAGGTAGGCTTACGCGCCGGCCCGCAGCGGCTCTGAGCAGCGTCCTGGGCCCAGCAGGCACCTCCCTGCCATCTGCGTGCGGATGCAAAGCTCCAGTGGTGCCCAGGGCCTGCAGGCCTCCCCACCTTCCTGCCAGTGCTCACTGCAGCCCACCCAGCAGCTCCCAAGAGGGCCCCAGGCCCACTGCCCACCAGACCGGGCATTGGTCCCCATGGAAGGAGTCGGGCCAGGCTGGTTTCTTGTCCTCTGACAAGTGGCATCTTTACTAGCAGGTGGCACCCAGCGCCCCTCCCCCAGCTCTTTCCCGCTGCCTCTCGTAGTCTTTATGCTCTGCAAGCCTCCTGGCTGCGTCCTGAGTGCAGGGTGGCAGGAGCTGGCCTCACATCCCTGCCTTCTCCTGGGCCCAGCTGTCTGGGGCCTCCACTTGGGGCCGGCCAAGGGCTCAGGGAGACGCAGGGCCCAGTTGGGATGGGTTCCTGAGAAGAGAGGCACCTTCTGTTCACCCCAAACCCACCAGGCCTCCGCTCCCCGCCAGGCTCTGTGCCCGTCCCGGGTCCCTCAGGCCAGAGCCTCTCCCCAGCACCCTGGGAGCTGCCGGTGGATCTGGGCGGTGGGAGGGCCTTCTCGGGCCATGGCTGAGCCCACCACTGCCCTTTGAAGTCTCTGTGGTTTGAAGCAGGCTGTTATCTTGCCGAACAGCTCGCCCGTCTACATGGACTTTATCTGAAAGTAGCTGAGAGGCTAAAAATAGAGGAATTTCAGTTGGGCAGGGAGTGCGTCTGCCGCCCGGTTTCCCCGGCAACGCCTGGCTCTGGCCTGCTTCCATCTCGGCTGCAGCCGGGCAGGCGGGGCAGGCACAGCCCAGCCTGGGCTCCCGCGCCTGTCCCACCCGTCCCGGCCCCCAGGACCTGCAGCGTCACCCTCTCCCCACCTGGCACCATCTGCCCATGGCCTGGGGCGGCCATGGGGCCCTGAGACCAGCAAACTGGGTCAGGCAGAAAGAGCAGGGCTGCTGTTCAGGTGCCTGGCCCTGTGGGGCTGTGTGACTGCGGCACCCTGATCCCTCGGGCCTGGCCACCCTCTGTCGGCACAGGCCTAGGCAGGACTGGTGCGGGCCTTTGCCAGGCAGATGGCCCAGTGGGAGGCGGCACCCATCTGGCAGGACAGGAAGTGAGACGCGGGGGAGCTCAGTTCACAGGGTGGGCAAGCTCAGAGGCCCAGGAGCCGCGGCCTGTCTGCTCCTGGGGAACGAGGTGTTTCCTTGGCTTTGTCTGTGTGCAAGGGCCCGGTGACTCCTGGCTGGCACACCCAGTACAGCAGAGCCTGGTACCCTGTGTTGTTGGCACGGCCGGGAGTTTCTAGACATCAAGGAAAACCATGGTAGAGCCAGGGAGCGGCAGTGAGCCCGCGTCCTCTCCTCCTCCAGGCTGTGAACATCCCTGTCATGAGGGGCCCTGGTGGCCCTTTCTGGACAGCACGGGCTGGGGGCAGCCCCTGCCTTTCCCCGCCACTTCCGTTCCCTACACTCCTGTCCCAGGCCTTTCTTGCGGCTCTGCCCCTGCTCCATAGGACAGGCCACCCTTTAAGCCCAGACCTGGAGCCTGGCATCTCGTTGGGGTGACGGGAGTGGCAGACAGCGCCTCCTGAAGCGCGACGCCCCTTCCCGACGTGCACAGCCGCCGTCCTGCAGTCTGCTGTGCCTGGAAACAAGGACACGGTCCTCGGTCAGCCAGCGTTGGTGCAGCGCCTGAAGTGGGACCAGCGCTGCCCTGGAAGGCACAGAATTATGCACCCCGATTTCTTCACATCTGAGCAAAGGGAAGCGTTTTCCAAGTCCGTGGTCCCTAGGGCAAAGTTTAAGAACAAGGCTGGGGACACGTCCTGGTGCCCTGTCAGGCTCTGAGCCCAGGCCACGAGGATTCTGTTAGATTCTGCAGGCACAGCCCTGGTGGGTCCTGGCTCCCTGCTGTGACCTTGGAGTCCCCTGCCTGGGGTCTCTCAGGTGGGGAGCGGCACTCAGAGTCCACACTAAATCTCAGCCCCGCTGAGGGGTCTGCCTGGAACCCAGCTGTCCATCAAGGAGTTGACCGAGCTGTGCTGACCTGGGCTACCCAGTCCTGGCCCTGACACTGACTGGTACCCCCTCAGGGACAGACCCTGGGAAAGGGCCTGGCTGGGCCTGGAGGGCTTGGTGGCACAGCCTGGCTCAAGTTATCTCTGTCATCAGTGCAGCCATCGGGACCGTAAACACCCCAAGCGCAATCCTGCTGACTTCGGGAAGTAGGGGCAGGAAATCCAGCAGCCACCCGGCCCTCGGAGGCCCAGCAGGCATGCAGCGCACGGTGCCAGTGCCCGCCAGCCCCGCCAACCCCAGCCGGAGCCCCTGGCCGTCCCCACCGGCACCCTCCCCCACCCCATCCCGCCGGTCTGGCTGCCTGCCGGAAGGGAGTCAAGGCCCCAGCCCCCAACTGCTTTCTCAGCTCAGCTCAGCCCCTCAGCTGGGCTGTGCAGCAAGTCCCATCCCAGGCTGGCTCGCCTAGCCGTGAAATGAGAGGCCCAGCGAGGAGGGGAAGGGGCCGCTGGGATGCGCAGCCAGCTGGCACCCCTCTCGGAAGGGGTCATGCGAAGGATCAGGGAGGCCTGGAGTGTCCCTTTGCAGGGAGTTCGCCAGTGCAGGCCAGCTGAGCTTGTTCAGGGCTGCCTCTGTTTCCCTGGCGGGGAGGCCTCTTCTTCCTTTGTGTCGTGGCCAGGGACCCGCACTGGGGAGAGGGGCTGGGGAACTCCTTCTCGCCACCCTCCTGCAGCCTCGTCAAAACTCTCCCTTGACAGCGCAGCGTCTCCGCTCCGACACAGAGCCCCCACCCATCTCGCAGGACGCCCTCATTCCTGGGATCACCCCTGTGATCCTTCCACCCCTGTGCCTGGCCTGGCGGCTCAGGCTCTGCCTCACTCCAGGGTGTGGAGAGCAGAAACCCACCCACACCCACAGACCCAGGGGCCTCCTCACAGCGAGTCTGCTTCCTGCTCGCCTCCCTCCCCCGGCAGATGAGAGGGTTTGACTCTGCTTGTGTGCTTAGGATCAAAAGTCACAAAGGCTGCCTCGTGCCCCTTCCGTTCTCATCTTAGATTATTATCTTCTTTATTCTGGAGACGACTCCTTATTCGCCCAAATGCCCAAATAAATCCTCTTTTACAGATGGGGAAACCAGGGCTCAGAGAGGCTGAGCAGTTGCCTGAGGTCACACAGCTGCTTAGGTAAAGAGAAATGAAGTCATACATTTCATCCCAGGGACGACACAGATGGGGGTGAGAGGTGGTGGAGAGAACGAGGAGGGGTTTCATCATCACCCAGGTTCGCACGGAGAGGCTGAGGAAGGTTGAGGCCAGGGGTAGGCAGGGGCACCAGCAGCAGGGCCCAGGGCCTTCAGCATGGGCCGGGGACCAGTGCAGGCAGTCAGGAGGGGTCCGAGAGGCCTGGCCCTGTCCGCTCCCCGTCTGGCCCCACTGGCTTAGTCCCACGCAGGGCTGGCGGTCAGCGAGGGGCTGCATACCCCAGACACTTTGAGGAATTGATGGCAGAGGCCACTGCAGCCTTCCTCCCCCAGCCTGTAGTCTTAGCTTGGTCCCCAGGACCTGCGCGCTGTTTACGTCGGGCCCTGTTTATTTTGCAAGCCAAGTTCATACCGCTTTTGCTGATAGGAGGAGCACAGGGGGCTGGGAGGGTTTCTTTCTTCTCTGTTTTTGCCGGAAATGTTCATGGCTGAGAGCCGGACACAGGGGAGTCCTGGGTTTTCATGCCCCAGTTCAGAGGGTGTTGGGTGGGAAGAGGCCCCCACCACCTGATACCCCTTTCACTGCCTCCGGTCCCAGAAGACAGACCTCCAGGGTGAGAATGCCCCCAACCCGAGACTCCCACAACCACACCCCACCCATGCCTTTACCAAGCTGCGTGCTTGACCCCAACCTCCAGGATGCAGCCAGGCCCGGCCTCCAGAATTGGGTGCCCCTAGACACCGCTACCCTTTCCATCCACCAGGCCCACAAGCTGGACCCCAAGGCCTTTTTGTCCCAATCAGTTCTCCAAGCTGTGCCCCCAGAGCCGTCTTGCTGCTGTTCATCCCAACCCCTGCTGAATTCAGGCCTTTGTCATCTCTTACTGGGATTATTTTTCCAGCCATATATGCGGTCTCCAGCCTCTCCCCACACCCACCAATCTTTCACATTGTATATTATTTCTTAAACACTGCTGAAATCTCACTTACTGATATTTAATATATCAGAAATTTTGTGCCAATATTTATGTGTGAGATACATACCTAATTTTCCTTTCTTGTAAGGTCTTTAACAGGTTTTGGTATCAAATGTATGTGAGCCTCACAGGCTAAGTTAAGAAGCGTTCCCTCTTTTCCTATATTGAGATATTTTCATAAGATTAGAATTTTGTTTTCCTCAAATGTTTGATGGAATTTAAAGGTAAAGACATCTAGGCCTGGTGTTTTCTTTGTGGGAAGATTCATCATTCCTGGTTCAATGGCTCTAATAATTATGGACTGTTCAGGTTTTCTATTTCTTCTTGTATCAGTTTTGACAAGTTATATATTCTAGGAATTTATACATTTTATCTTAGTTTCCATGTTTATTGGTATTTGTTATTATTTTCATGTGTCACATTAGCATTTAGTCCCATTTTTATTCTCAATATTATTTATTTGTAGCTTCACTGTTTTCCCTCTTAGTCATCAAACCTGCCACTATTCACCCATCTTATTAATATTTTTAGCAGTTTTCTGTCTTTGTTGATCCTCTGTATTGTGATTTTTTTGTTTCATTCACTTCTCATTTTCTTCCTTCTATTTGCTTGGCCTTAATATACTGTTCTTTCTCTAACCTCTCTAAATTAAGATAGGATAATTTTCAGGCTTTCTAAATTTCTTTTCTTTTTTTCTTTTTTTTTTTTTTAATATTTTTAACCACTGTCAATCTCAGGGCTTTCTAAATTTTTAAGGTACGTATTTAAGGCTATACATTCTTCCTCTAAATATCATTCAAACTACATCTCCCACATTTTGATATATGCCATTTAATTGTAATCTTTATTCACTTTAGTCTTTTTCTAATCTCCATTATGATCTCTTGTTTATCCTAGGAGTTCTGTAGCAATGTGGTTCTTGTCATTGTTATAATTGTAGCACAGCTTTCTCATGATGTTGCCCTCTTGTCAGAGAAAGCAAGCCACATGATAGTAATCCTCTAGAATGTTTTGAAATATGATTTAGGGCAAAAATATGTGGTCAATTTTTGTAAACGTGCCTTCTGTACTTGAAAACGAGGTATATTCTGACGTTGTTGGGTGTAGTGTTATGTTTATATCCACTGGAACAGGCTTGTTAATTGGTCTGTTCCAATCTTCTATATACTTACTTGAATGTTTTTATCTGCTTGCTCTATTCCTACCAAGAAGGCATAGGGTAAATTTCTGTTTAACTTTCTAAGAAACTTCTAAACTGTTTCCAAAGGATTTGTACCATTTTGCTTTCTCACCAGTAATGTATAAAGGTTCCACTTTCTCCACAGCCTTGCAAATACATGGTCTTTTCTATTTTAGCCCTTTTAGTGAGTATGTAATGGTATCTCATTGTGGTTTTGATTTGCATTTCCCTAATGACTAATGATGTTGAGCCACTTTTCATGTGCTTATTAGCCATTCATAGTCTTCTTTGGTGAAATGTTTATTCAACTCTCTTGCCCATTTTCTAATTAAGTAGTCTGTTCTATTATTGAGTTGGAAGGGTTTTTTATATGTTCTGGATACAAGTCCTTTATCAGATCTATGACTTGCAAATATTTTCTCCCATTCTGTGGCTGTCTTTTCATTTCCTTAATCACATCTTTTAAATCACAAAACTTTTTAATTTTAATGAAGTCCAATTTGTCTTTTCTTATATGGCTCAGGCTTTTGATGTTTTATCTAAGAACTCTGCCTAATCCAAAGCCATAAACATTTTCTCCTGTTTTGGTTTTTTACCCCCTGCCAGAAGTTGTATAGAATTAGCTCTTACATTTAGGGCTATATTTACTTGTGGTAATTTTGGGGTATGCTATGAGGTAAAGTCTAGATTTGTTTTGTTTTGTTCTTGTGGATATCCAATTGCCCCAGAACCATTTGTTGAAAATACTCCTTTTCCTCCTTTGAATTATCATGGCTTCTTTGTCAAAAATCAATTGACCATAAATGTATGGGTTTATTTCTGAATTCTCAATTCTATCTGTTGGTCTATATGCCTTTCTGTAAACCCATACTCTACTGTCTTGATTATTATAGGTTTACAGTAAGTTTTGAAATTAAATTATGTAAGTTTTTTAATTTTGTTCATCTTTTTTCAGATTGTTTCTGTCCATTCTAAGTCCTATGAATTTTCATATAAATTTTAGTTTCAACCTGTCGGTTTTAAAAAAAGGCCTGCTGGATTTTGATAGGCACTGTGTTGAATCTATAGATCCATTTGGGGAAAATTGACATCTTAACAAAAGTGAGTATTGTAATCAATGAACATGGTATATCCCTCCATTTATTTGATCTAGTTTTGCAGTTTTGGGCATATGAATTTTATACTCCTTTTGTTACATTTACTCCTAAATATTTTATTTGTCATGCTAGTGTTAATGGAATAGTTTTCTTAATTTCATTTTGAATTAATTGTTCATTACTAGTATATAGAAATAACATTAAATTTTTATATCAGTCTTGTAAACTGACTTTTCTGTTCTTGGTTTTAGTCATTTTTGCTGTTGCTATTGATTTCTTAAGATTTTCTACATATAGGATCATGTCATGTGTCAATAAAGACAATTTTTACTTCTTTCCAATCAGTGCCTTTAATTTCTTTGTTTTGCCTAATTGCACTGGCTTGAATTTCCAAAAAAATTTTGAGTAGAAGTAGCTAGAGCAGATCTTGTGGGGAAAATCATTCAGTCATTTGCCATTAGCTCTGAGTTTTCCATACATGCTTTTTATCATGTTGAGAATATTTCCTTCTATTCTTAGTGTGTTGAGAGCTCTTATTATGAATGGATATTGAATTTTCTCAGATGCTTTCTGTGTCTAGTGAAATGATCCTGTGGGTTTTATTCCTTATTCTACTGATATGGTATAATACATTAACTAATTTTCAGGTTAATTCTACTGATGTGGTATAATACCTTTCCAGTCTCACACGTCTGGAATAAATTCTACCTGGGCATGGTATATGATCCTTTTTATATGATGCTAGATTTGGTTTGCTAATATTTTGTTAAGAATGTTTGTATCTTCACCCTAGGAAAGCTGTTTGAAAGGAAAAAAAGAATGTACCTATATTCATAAAGGATATTGGTTTGGTTTTCTTTTCTGATTTTGATGTCAAATTTTTTTAACCTTTTCTTTTTAATCCTATAACCATATGATTTTAGGTTTGTCTTTTGTAAACACTGTATTACTGAGTTTTAAAAAAATCATTTAATACATTTACATTTAATGTGATTTCTAATTGCTTCGGACTGACTTCTAGCAGTGCATTTTGTGCTTTCCTTTTATACTAAATCTTTCATATTTATTTTTCTCCTCTTTCTTGTTTCTCATTAGATTATTACTTCTCATTCTACTTTTCTCTCTACTGGTTTTGAAGTTATGTATTCTACTACTCTTCTTGTAAAGGTTAACCTAGAACACTTTAAATGAATATATATCAGAAGTAACTGCTATGTCTACCCATATCTGTATAAAAATAGGAATCCCAGAACACTGTAACTTCAATCATTCTCCTCCTAACTTAGTGCTTTGCTGTTGTATATTTTAGTTGAACTGTGTTTAATTTTTAACCCACTAATTGGTAGTGTTTTATACAATCAATGTTTGTTTAAATCTACTCACCCATTTGCCTCTTTGTCATTTGTCATTTCTTTTTTATCTCAGATCTTACACCTGGGATTACCTTTTTATGTGGCTGAGGGAGTCATTTAAATTTTCTTCAGTGAAAAACTCCCAGGTTTTGTCTGCAAATGACCCTTTTACTGTCATCTTAAAAAATATTTCCACCAATTATAAAATTATAGGCCTTAGGTTATCAAAATTCTTTTTTTCTCAGCACATTGAAAATATTATCGAACTGTCTTTTGGCTTCCACTGTTACTGTTAAGAACGAAAATGATGAATTGTTGCTCCTTGGAAGACAATATTGTCTCTGGCTGCCTTTAAGATCTTTCCTTTGACTGTAGTGTTTTGCGTTTTCACTAGGATGTGTTAGTTAATAGGTTTCTTTTGTTCTGCCTGGGCTATCCTACTCTGTGGTTTGGTGTCTTGTATCAGTGCTAGATTATTCTCAGCTAATACGTCTTAAGATTTCACTTCAGTCTTATTATCTCCTTCTGGAATTTTTATTGGCCAGTAGTAGACCATCTCACTCCCCTTCACGTCTCTTAACCTTTTTTAAAAAAATCACTTTGTCTGTCTGTACTGCATTCTGGAATCCGTCTTCCAGTTCTCCTGTTGTTTCTTTGTGTTTAATTTGCTGTTAAAACCGCTCAGAGAATTTTAAACTTCAAGTATTATTTTATTCGTAAAAGTTCTGTTGGGTTCTTATTCATATCTGATAGGTCATTTTAATTGTATCATCCTCTTTACTTGCATGTTCAAACTTTAAAATTTTCTTGAAGTGTATTTAATGTGGCTATTTTATATTGAGTTTCTCTTAATTCCAGTATCTAAAGTATTTCTGAGTTCACATCCCTGTCTGATTTTTTCTTCTGCTGACTCTCATTCATGGTGTTTCATTTCCTTTGTGTTTTTTCCATTGTAAACTTATGTATTTTAAAATGGATCGCTGGGAATTTTTGAAGCCTGGTGTGGAGTTGGGGTCCTCAGGGAGGAATCACGTTTACCCCTTCCACTGCCAATACGTGGGTGTACTGCAAGCCTGGACTTTCAAATTCTAGGCTCAAAGTTTTCTAGGCAACCTAGCTGGTGTGAATTAGAGCCTCCAACCTGAGCATGGACTAGCATGTGAAAACGACTTTCCAGGACAGAACTTGTTCTCCTTCTCTTAGCAGTAAGGCAGTTTTCTTTACAAACTTCTCAGGGAGTAGGAGATTTTTCATTGGCCCTCACACTGAAGGTAGAGCCTTTTGAGGCTCACAGCTTTATGTAAGTCTCTGCTATGAGACTTCCTACGTGGGGCAGGCGTAGGCTTTGACAGCACACCATTGATCCCTGGTGAAACCAAAGCTCAAGTTCATTCCATTCATCAGATGTCTTCAGGGCCCCTATTACCTCTGGGGATTCCACTTTCACTGAGTTTCCAGCCTCAACCTCCCTTACATCTTGGTCAGCTCATCCATGCTAGCCACAGATAGAATTTTAAATCTAATAGCCACTTTTCTTAAATTTAAAAGAAATAGGTAAAATTGATTATAATAATATATTTTATTTAACCCAATAGATCCAAAATATCATTTCAATATATAATTAATGTTTTTAAAACTCTTGAAATTGTTGACATTCTTCTCTTCATACTGGTTCTTCAAAAGCCACTGAGTATTTTACACATTTCAATTTAGACACAGTTTTCATGAGAACAACTTGGTCTGTATTTAGATTTCATAAAATTTACCATTGAAAAGGGAGATTCCCATGCCTAAGTCATTTCGAACATACTTAAGAGTTTTCTAATAACTGAATGAAGGATCTGTCTGTAGATTTTAATTTATTAAAATGAAATGAAAATTCCATTCCTCGGTCTCAGTCGCCACTTTGCCGGCGCTCAGCCGTGCAGATTCAGCTCTGAGACAACGCTGCTTTAGACGGACGTGTCCATGTGCGTGTGTGGGTAGGTGAGTGTGACTCCCCTGCATGTACCCAGACCAGGCCCAGGGGAGTGCTCAGTGAGTGCCCACAGAAGGTGGTGAATGTGGGAGGCAGGGACCCTCCTGGAGGGCACATTCTAGTAGCCAGTGGTCATCTCAGGCCCCCGGTGCTCCTCTCCATCCCATGCCCCCAACAGAGACGCATCCCTGCAGACCCCTCCTGGGCTCCTTCTCTACGCATCTTCCCCCAGTTCCCCTGCCTCGAGTCCCCAGAGCTCATGACCCACGCCTCCCCGAGGTCCCTAAGGAACATCTGCTTGCAATTCTGGTTCCTTCCGGTTCACCGCAGCCAGGTCTGTTCCCTGGCATAGCTTCCTTTGCAACTGGAAGGTGCTGCTCAGGAGACTGTGAGAAGTAGCCCTTGGTGCACTTGGGACACATGTCCAGGCTGTCACAGAGACCAGGGGGACCGTGCCACCAAGGGGCTGGTTGCATCAGAAAGTTGGGCAGCCCGGATTGCCCTGGCAGCCCCCTCCCCTTGCCCCCCCAGCACTCCTCTCTCAGCTGCTGGGCTGCTCTTGAGGGACAGGGCCGTAAATAGGCAAAGGCGGGGGCTCTGGCTGATCAAAGGGCTCCCTTTAGAAGCCGTCATTAGTTTGCTATTCTGGGAACTGGTTATTTTAAGGTTAGTGTATTTTTTCTTTCCTGAGGAGCCGTCTTAGTGGATGGCAGAGTCCTGAGGGGCTGCCCTTCAGTCAAACCACACAAGCCCTGTTTTGTCTGGGGTTCCAAAGATAAACCTATAATGAAAGCGGCGTTTGACGCTGAGCCCCGCCACCCCGTTCCTGCGCAGGGGCGGATGTGTCTGCCAGGGAGTCCCTGTGCCCAACAATCACAGGGGAGGCTTGCGGGAGGCCCCTGGAGCCAGGTCGAGTCTGCTCCCTGGGAGCCTGAGGTCAGAGCCCTTCGGGCCTGGCATTCCCACAGCCATCATGGCTGGCCTGGCCAGGGACCAAGGCCTTGTACCCTCCCCCAACTTCAGGCCACCCCAAAGGCCATACCTAGAACCAGGCCCAGCAGGCACCTCCGAACCACAGCCCAGCTCTGCCCACAACCTTCTGTGGAAAGAGAGTGGCTCCGCCCGTGGCCAGGGGAATGCACAGCCCTGAAGTCAAAACGTAAGGAAATGATGATACCCTGTGCTGGCATGGATGCGGAAGAGCAGACACTCTTCTGTCTTACTGGGTGAGCAGAATTACCATGGTAACAGCTCCTGGGAGGGACTCTAACACTGCCTGTGAAAACTGGAAACCCGTCATCACTCCTAGGAAAGAAAAGCACCAGGGTCAGGCTTTGCCTGCAAGCTTTGCCATGCAACAAGCTCTAATCACCTGTTTGCCCGTAGAGAAGCGTCGTATACACCGAGACACCTCCCGCCTGTGGGACACCGCAGCCCCAGTGCCAACCCCTGACAAACTTGCCGGCAGTCATTGCTCGAGAGGGATATTGTTGATGGGTCACTAAGTAAGAAACCTAAGTTGCCAAGGAACGTGATTGCATCTCTGTGAAACCACACCACCCGGGACACAGCCGGAAAGGGAGGCCAGGGAACAGCCGTGCTCCAGGACACTGGGGCTGCCAGCCTCCCCCTTCCCAGGGCCGGCCCCTGGGCACTGGGACCGCCGTGGGCTTGGCTCTGAGAGCTACCATGAGTTCTCGCTTTGTCCAAGATCGAGACACATCGGCTAGTTGGTGTGCTTATTTAGAGGTGTTTCTTTTTCCCCTGGTAGAGTGATTTCAGGTGGAGGTGAGTGTGATGGGAAAAGAAGCCTCAGAAATAAGTCCCCACCTTGGTCCTCTGGTCTCCCCTGGGAGGACCACCCACAATCCTAACATCCCCTAAGCCCCCTCCCCACTCAGGGGCCCCTCTCTGTGCCGCCCACCCTTGGATAGGTTGCCATGAGGTTGCCAGGGGCTGGCAGAGGGCACTTGTCAGCTACAGATTCTGGCCATGCCCCAGGACTTGGAGGGGTTCACACCCCTTTGGCCCCCAGGTTCCTCTGCCATACCATGAGCCCAGATGACCTTCAACCCGCCACAGAGACAGCCTCCACTAACTGTGGCTGGCTGATGGGACTGTAGAGAGCGCTGGCTCAGAGGAGAAGCCTGTCTGATGCGGCTCTGTCCTCCTCTGCTGGGGTTGTCTACCGTGTCTCCACCTCGGTGACACCAGGCGTTGGCACTGCCTCTGGTTCTACTGCAGGGCTCAGGACAGCCCCGTCAGCAGTGCCCTAGCACAGCCCAGCGCCTACTGAGACAGCCGGGCCAAGCCCCGTCCTGCAGGCACAGTGATCTCACTTTGTCACCCGTGGTTGCCCATGAGACCCTGAGCCCCAAAGGAGGGTCCCATCACTCAGGGTCCTCATCCAGGTGTGGCCCGTCCACACCCAGCATCCAGCTGTGCACCCAGGCCAGCACACAGACCCCCTTCCCATCCCACACAAGGCAGAACCCTGACCTCCTCTTGTGGCTTGGGAGCCAGTGGCTGGGGTCCAAGCGCTTCCCCTACATGCAGTGGCCGGGAGACCTGAGCAGTCACGTGGGCTCTCAGGGCCTCGGCCTCCTGGCTCCCAGTAGAGGGGACGATGTGGCACCGCTATGCCCATAGCTCATGTGCAAAGGCCCTGTGGCGTGCGCAGTGTCCCAAGCTCCCGGTCCAGGCCTGCCTGGCTGACGGCAGAGCTCTGCGCTGTGAGTATGAGGATGGGCATCAGCGGCCCCGCTGTGAGTTCAGATTCTGCCGCAACCCCGCTGTGTGGCCTGGACGTGCCTCCTGAATCCGAGCCTGGTCTCCCCACCTATCCAGCGGCTTCCTGCCTCCCTTACCCGCTGCAGTCCCCCAAGAACGGTGCTTTTCCCCGCACTAGCATCTCCCTCTCTTGGGGTGTTTCTCCCTTGGCCTGTCTGGGGGACAACTGCCACCCTCAAGCCTCTATTTATAAGCCTCCAACATTGGCCAGAGAGGACATTTCAGTCTTTTTAAACATGCAGCTCAAGTGTGTGTCAACTTCTGTGGGTGCCGCTGCTTCGGAAAGAGCTGGGCTGGGGGGCAGCTGGCAGCGGCGTGGCAGGTGCGGACGGAGGCAGAGGCCCTGCTGGGCACCCCCGCGTGCGGCTCTACGGTCAGCGGCGGCAATGGCGGGGGTCCCGCCGGGCCAGGGCGTGAGGGCGGCGCGCAGCCTCGTCTGCGCGGCAAACGCTGCCCGGTTGCCCTGGCCAACCTCGGAAAAACATGTATTTTGGTCAAAATGGGCCCCTTCTTCAACTTGTCACCCGCGGGTCAGGGCGCAGCCTGCCCCCGGCCGGTTCTGCATATTAAGCAGCGGCTGGGTCACCACCAAAAATAGATGTCCCGGCCGGAGCCTCCCTCCCGTCCCCGGCCTGGACCCCGGTGGCAGGTGGATGCCCGGGCGCTGGGGCTGCTTCCCGCCGGGCGCGAGCGCGCAGGTGGCCCGGCCTCGGGCGGGCGCGGGCACAAAATGGCTGACGCTGCCGTCTCGGGGCCGCTGTTTATTTTGCCGCGCGAACGGCCTTTCGTTGCCCGGGCTCCGAGGGCTCAGAGGCAGATGGAAATTTTTGCGGATTAAACACGGGGCCGAGGCGCGCCGGGCTGTTTGGGTTGGCAGCCGGAGCCCTCCCCGCCCCGTGCCGCGTCCGCCGCTCCCCGCCCTGGTCCGGCGCATCCATTCATGCCTGCCCGGGTCCCTCCTCCGCCCCTGCGGGCCCGGAGCGCACCCCGCGTTGGGAAGGCGCTGCCCCTCCCGGGGCCCTTCTCAAACCTGGAGCCCCTCTGACCCCCGGATGTTTGTAAACGCAGCCGGCGTGTGGACCAGCCAGTAGGGGATGGGTGTGCCCACAGGCCCAGCACCCAGAACGCGCAGCGCACGGTCCCTTTCACGGCGGCCGCTGCTCTCAGGAGGTGGAAAGCACCAGGTGGACATGAGGGACATGAGGGACAGAGCCGTGACCCTCCCTCTGCCCAAGGGAAACTCTCGCCACCCAGGCGGGCCTGGGCTTTTCCAGGAGAGGTTGCAGGGTGTGCAGGCTGCCGGAAAGGTCTGCGGGGTGGGGGAGCCCATCCTATGGATATCCCGGGGAAGAGCATTCTGGGCAGAGGGCGCAGCGGGCGCAGCGTGGGGGGTCCTGAGGTGGCGCCTGGACCACCTGGGCAACTGCAGGAGGCACTGTGGCCAGAGCCAAGGACATGGGGATCCTGGGGGCACAGACCACCCTGTGAGGCCTCAAGTAGCGGAGATGGGGGCTTGGGGCGCTGGAGAGCTGAGGTCCAGCTCGCAGCTTTATCGGCGTTGTTCTTGCATTCAGGATTGGCTAAGGAAGGTGAGCCTGACAGCGGAGCCACTGCACAGCCCCTGCCTGTGACCCCCTCCCTGCCCCAGACCCCCCATGTAGGGGGCAGCGCCCCCTCTCTTCCCTGCCCGCGGGAAGCCACAGGTCAGGCACGTGAGAGCCATCTGTGTGGGCGCTGAGGCGGCTGCCAGCCTGCTGCGCGCACAGGGATGCTTGTCCAGCCGCGGGAACACCCCCACAGGGCGCCGGCGCCCGACCCCAGGGCAGGAGCTGTTGAGGAGATGCCGATGCCTGGGTGACCCATACTGCCTGGCCACCCACCCTCTCTGGGCTACAAATGGGTTTAGCCTCATGGGCATCAGGCAGGGTCCGCCAGGGTGCACCCAGCAAATGCACCGGCTGCTGGTCTAAGGCTCTGTGACGTCCCCTCTTACTGAGAGGGACCATATCCAATAACGGGTGGAAACTGCCCTAGTGGGCTCACATGAGGGCTCTGAGCTTTCTCCAGAACCCGGGAATATCCTCAAAACTGAGGCTGGGCATCGTGGCTCACACCTGTAATCCCATCTCTTTAGGAGGCCAAGACTGGAGGATGGCTTGAGGCCAGGAGTTCGCAACCTGGACAACATAGCGAGAACCCATCTCTACAAAACAAAAAATTAGCCAAGGGTGTTGGTGTGTGCCTGGAGTCCCAGCTACTCAGGAGGCGGAGTTAGGAGGGTCGCGTGAGCCCAGGAGTTCAAGGCTGCAGTGAGCTGTCGTCACACCACTGCACTCCAGCCTGGGCAACAGAGTGAGACCCTGTCTCTAAAAATACAAATTTTTTTAAAGAAGCCCTTCCAGAGGGATGGAGGGACCAGAGTCACAGGAGCAGAAAGGAAAGAAACAGAGGAGGCCTTCTGAAGCACTGTGTGCATTTACTCTTACCTTGTGCCACTGCCCGGGGCCGCGGCATGAGTGGGATGGGCTGTCCCCTGCTCCTGAGAACACACAGCCCCATAGCAGGGCAGTGGGATGCACATAGTGATCCGTAATCACATATTTGTCTGCATGAAGAAGAAAGTACTGGGTTTTCCCAGTCAGTGGAGTCGGGAGCCCAGAGCCAAGCAGGAGCGAGCCAGGAGGACGGTGGCACACCCGGGGTGGAAGCGTGTCCAGCGTGCGCGGCCTTGCAAAGCCCTGGGGCCCGAGGCACATCGTCCTAAGGCTGTGAGAGCTGGTGAGCAAGGGATGGCCAGGCCAAGGGTCCAGGGATGGCAGTGGCTCCGGCTTCCTGGGAGGAGGGTTACACGGAGGTGAGGGTGCAGTTCCAGGAGCACTGAGGGACTGTGGGAGGAGGGATGGCGTTGGCACCTTGGACTAGGGTGGAGACCCTGGGGTGTCAGCCCCCAGCCTGCTGGCCCCGCCGAGGGGAGGGAGGTTGGAAAAGGACTCCAGGCTTCTGCTGTGAGCGCCCCCGTGGGGATGCTCTGTTCGGAGGGTCTGGAGCTGCATTTGAACTTGGTGGCTGCTGAAACCCCAGTGCTTAGAGATCAGGTGGAAAACAAGAGAGGAAGAAGATGAGGGGGAAAGAGATGGGAGGGCAGTGAGGGAAGCCTCGGGGAGGCCATGGTCAAGGGCAGCACAGGGGAGGAGCAGCCCTGAGCCCAGCCGGTCCCCCAAGGACACTGGACCTTAAAGACACAAAGACGTGACCCGTGCGTGTTCACAGATCAGCGGGGAGCAGATGCCACATGGAGGGCGTTGGGGAGGACATCACCTTCCCAGGTCAGGGTGTCCTGAGGGTGGCACAAGGTCTGCTGGGCTGGACCAGACCCGGCAAGAGAGCCTGAGCCTGGAGGGTCCCCCCGACCCCTGTCTATCATTTCGGCTTCAGCTCTGAAGCCACCACCAGAACCACGTGCCTGTTCTTCCCCTTTACTCTCCCTGGCGGAGGGAAAGACGGGAGGTCCACAGATTACCTTGTCTGTTGAAAGCAAGATGCCACCAGTGGGGACCCATGTACAGACAGAAGGCCAGGCCCAGCCTAGGGTGGGCACAGCTCATCACACTGCCGAAGCTACGCAGCGAGGAAGGCAGCCGGGCAGCACAGTGAAAGGCTGAGTTGTTTGATGACTCACACAGTCCTCTGCCTGGGATTGGCAGGGGCCCAAGGGGTCTCCACATCTAACTCGCCACCTCCTCCCACATCCCACGCAGCTCCACCCCACACCGGCCAGGAAGCCAGGGCATCACTGGACCCTCCGGTACCTCAGTCTCCACATCTCCCCACTCCCACCCCTCCCTCTCTGGTGCTGTGAGGATTAAGGAGGCGCGATGGCTGTGAACTGGAGGTCTTCACTGCGGGCTGGAGTCAGAGCAGACCCTGCTGCTGCCGGACCTGCGGTGGAGGTGCTGCACCCATTTCTGGGGGGCCACAGACGGGGCCCCTGCGTCTCAGGCGAGCTGTCTGGTCTATTCCACTTCGTTTCTCTCTTTCCCTACAATCGAAGTTGTGGAGCAAAACCAGCCTGAGCTGTGCGCCTGGGGCTCCCCGTCCTCCAACCTGACACCCGGTCACAGCAATTGCTGAAGAAATGGCCACACCTGGGCACAGGGTGGGTCCCACTGAGCTCCCCAAACCAAACCCGTCTTCAGCAGGCCCGATCTAACCCTAACCGCACCCCACCCCCACTGGGGCTCACCTGGGGTTTGGCCAGCATCCCTAGAAATCAGAAGCCTGCCCCTAAGTCTGCTGGCTTCTGGCTTTCCGTTGTTATGGTGACACCCAGCCCCCCAGCTACAGATCCTGCCAAATCTTCCCTGCCGTTTTGCAAGAAACAATATTTTTCTGCTCCACAGACTTGGCGGGACCCTGGCTTTTCCCCGGGTCCATGAGGAACCCCGCGGGTTCCTTGCGGTGGACTCTCTCCAGCTTTCATCCCTTAAGCGCCTCCACAAGCAGGGTTTCCACAGGGTGGGGCGGTGGGGCAAGCATGGCGAACCTCCTGCAGAGCTTGGCGATGGAGGCTCTCCCCGGGTGAGGCCAGCCTTCGGCCCCTGCCCCCGCCCCACCCACATGGGGACTCACATGGGGACTCCTTTGTGTTTTTTCATGTCTGAGAGCCACCAACATTTCTTAGATGACGTTTTCCTGAGCCCCCTGCACTTGGTGCACGTAAGTATTATACTGCAGCAGCCTAGAACCTACACCTGGGAAAGCATTCGTTTCTGGCTCAATGCGCTTCCTCCCGGCATGCGTGAAAACATAAATAGCAAGACACGCGTGACTGTTCAGACCCCACCTGAAAGCATTCCACGTCCTACCAGGAGCCAGCACAGCCCCTGGCCCCTGCCAGGTGATGCTCCTCCCGCGGCAGCTGCGGTGCTGGTGAGCCTCTGTTCGAGATCACTGTCTGGCTACTAAGGCGGCCACGTCACCCAGGCGGCCACGTCACTTCTCACGGCCCCTCCCAAACTGTGAGGAGCATGGAGAACCCTGGGCGTTGATGGCAGGTAGCACCCAGCACTTTGCTCTCCCAGGTCTTCCCAGCACCGTTCCACCTTCAACCTTTATACTTCGAGGCCAGACGAGGACTCCACTCCCGACCCAGGCCCCCCTTCCCATCACTCCCGACCCAGGCCCCCCATCCCCGTCACTCCCGACCCAGGCCCCCGGTCCCGTCACTCCCGACCCAGGCCCCCGGTCCCGTCACTCCCAACCCAGGCCTCCCGTCCTCATTTCCATCACTCTCACAAACGCTCCCACACACCCTCTCCATGGCGGAGGGAAATGTCCCCGAAGGGGCCTGTGTCTGGGTTCCTGCCTGGTCAGCCGCTCAGGGCCATGTCCCCTGCCTCAGAGCTGGGTACGGAGACGATGGGCCTGCTAAGGGGCAGGTGTTGGACAGCCCAGGAAGATAGAGGCTGGGAGCCATTCTTCCAGCTGCAGCAGCTCTCGGCCTGTCCTTGTCCCCACACGAGCCCCAGCGGCTGCGCGTCCCGCCCGCACCACCTGACATGTGACGGTATCAGCGTGATCGGGCAGGGAAACGGTTGCCTTTCGGTGCCAATAAAGGCAGCCTTGATCCCCGCCGTAAATGGTTTCTGTGTGGAGTGAGACTGTGCCTGTCCCGGACCTAACCCCTCAAGGGCCAGAGAGTTGAAATTAGATCAGTGGGGAGAGATTTTTACAACGTATGGGCTGGTGGCAAGTGGTGGCAAACCGTCCCCACGGGGCCACAATGGGGCATTGTTCGCGGCCTCACCTGGGCTGTCTCCAGCACCCCAGGATTTACGAGGATTCGGCCCAGAGCCTCGATGCAGCCTCCAGGCAGACTCAGAGGAGGGAGGGGTGCGGGGGAGGCCCCGTGACGAGGAGGACAGTGCTGGGGGCTGGGCCAGGCAGAGGCCGGGCGGAGGGCTGGCTCCAGCCCCCAGCTCTCCAGCGACAGCCAGCCAGGAGCAGGCCCCAACATGCCTGCAGACCAAGCGGGTCACGTTGCGAAGGAGCCCTCATGCTCTGCGTCCCCCACTGGGCAGCCCCAGCTGTGCCCAGCAGGGCCAGGAGGCCAAAGACAGCCTTCCCTTGGGCTTTCGGTCATGCCAGCTCCAGCTGCTGTGTCATCGAGGTCAGGCTTGGCCAGCCTCTTCCTCACAGACCTACTGAAGCCCCCCAAGCGCCTGTGGCTGTGCCAGCCCTGTGCCCCCTGGCCACCTGCCCCTGTCTGCCCACCACCCTTGCTCGGGAGCCCCAGGGCCCTTTCCCCATGAGCATGTGGCCGCCTTCTTGTATGTCTAGAAGGTTCTTTGCCTTCTCTGTGCCACAGGGCCCTTCACAGTGTGGTCTGACCCCTTCTCTTCCCCCAGGCCCCGTACTTCCTGCATTCCGCCCCTTGCCAGGCGTGCAGGGCCCTTCTACAGCCCCCGCCTGTGCCCGCACTCCCTCCCCTGGGAGCCTGCCTTGCCTTGACCACATGGCCTTTAGCACCCAGCTTGAGCGTCCCAACCTGTGAAGCCAGCTGGTTTCTCCAGGCACAGGGGGTGCCTCCCCGCTTTGGGCGCCTGCCCTGCGCTCTGCACCCTGCACCAGCCTCCAGGTCAGCCCAGGCAGCTCGGGCTGCTTAGGGTCACGGCCAACCCAGGGCACCGTGGTGGGCGGACGCCGCCCCTTTCCAGGCTAAGTTCAGCCCTCTTACCCCCACAGGGGACCCAATTGCACAGCCATCCACAGCGGGCATGGGACAGTGCTAAAGGGTGTCCCTCCTCAACCCTCAGAACAGCCTCTTTCCGCACCCTCAGTGTCCCCACCTGTGGCCCAGGCCGATGCAAGCCTGCATGGTGCAAACCCACGTGGCAGCCCAGAACCTGAGAATGGCTGTCTACAAGGAAGGGCTGGACCGTCCACGCCCCGGGTTCCCTCCACCCTCACCCTCCTGGTCACCTCCTTACGGCTTGGCATCAGAAGGGCTTGGAGAAGACTCCTCAGCCCCACCTACAGACCCAGCTAGTTGCCCACCACCTGGGGGTGTGCCCAGTGCGCGGAACTCACCGACCCATGGACATCTGAGCTGTTCCCACAAAAGCCTTCCTTGAGATATTCAGCTGTCTGTAGGGCCTCCTCACTGGGGTCACCTTAAAAATAGCTGTAGAGGGGTTCGCAGCAGCAGCAGACATTTTTAGACTAATTCATTGGTAATGGCAAAATTATGCCGAGTCGCCTGAAAAAAAAATACCCACTCTATTTCCTCATTAACATAATTGCAAACAGAACAAATCTTTCTTGATTTCATGTAAACAACAGCTTGAAATAGTTTATAATCCTTGCAGGTATCAAATTAAGTTCTTACTTATGGTCTGGAAATTAATTACCCTTGCAGCGAGACAAATGTGAAAACTGTGTATTTTTGACAAGAAAATGAAGCAGCTATTGGGGAAAATGTAACTTAATCGTAGCAGGGAAAATTGTTTATAAATTGGTCGCGTTGTTTGAACTCTCGCCTCTGTGGCTCAGGGCTGGGTTGATCTATGCATGTGCATTTGCCTAATTAGGGAAAGGGGAAGGGCTGGAGGAGCAGGGACTGGTCGGGGGAAGGAGAGGAAGAAGAGGAAGGAAAGCAGAGGGTGCCCACATAGAGGAGCCCACCAGGAAGGGGGCATTAGACGAGAATGCAGGTGGCCAGGCAGCACTTACCTGGCAAGTGAAATCTAAACAGGCACCTGCAAAGGAGGAGAAAGCGCCTCCCTTGGTAACGAGGAAGAGGACACCAGGCCGAGGGGATGGCAGAGCAAAGGGCCTGGAGCAAGCACGTGCCTAGAACAGAGAGGGAGCCAGTGTGCCTGCATCGAAGCGAGCGAGGTGGCGCAGGAGAGAAACTCTCAGAGGCGGGTGGGGCTGCACCATGGGGGCAGCGATGCTCAGATTCCACGCGGCTCTCCATCCATCGCCGGCCGGGAGGTCACTGTCGTGGTGACAACCAGCGCTCTTTGGAATGGACTGAAATGGAATGGGATGTTTAATTTCTGTAACTGTGCGTTGGGATATGTGTGTGCATGTGTTGTGTGTGGTGTGTAGCATGTTTGCATGCCTGGACATAGTATGTGTTTGCATGTGTGGCGTGGTGTGTTTGTACATGAGGGCAGAGTGTGTGTGCTGTCCCATGTGTTTTCTATGTGTGATTGTGTTTCATATGTGTGAGTGTGGCATATGTTGTGTCTGCATGTGTCATATGTGTGGTGTTTGTGTGTGGTGTTGATATGTGTGAGGGTGGTGTGTGTTGTGTCTGTGTATCGTGTGTGGTGTGTTTTCTGTGTATGAGTGTGGCGTGTGTTGTGTCTGCATGTACCCTGTGTGTGGTGTTGATGTGTGTGTGTGGTGTGTGTTCTATCTGTATGTGTTGTGTGAGTGTGGTGTGTGTTGTGTCTGCATGAATTGTGTGAGTGTGGTGTGTGTTCTGTCTGGATGTGTAGTGTGTGGTGTTATGTGTGAGTGTGGTGTGTGTTCTGTCTGCATGTGTCATGTATGTGCGGTGTTTATGTGAGTGTGGTGTGTGTTATATCTGCATGTGTTGTGTGTGTGGTGTTGATATGTGTGAGTGTGGTGTGTGTTCTGTCTGCATGTGTCATGTATGTGCAGTGTTTATGTGAGCGTGGCATGTGTTGTGTCTGCATGTGTTGTGTGTGTGTGGTGTTGATGTGGATGTGGTGTGTGTTGTATGTGCATGTGTCATATGTCTCATGTTTGTGTGTGTGTGGTGTTGATGTGGATGAGAGTGATATGTGTTGTATCTGCATGTGTCGTGTGTGAGGTGTTTATGTGTGTGAGTGTGGTGTGTGTTGTGTCTGCATGTGTCATGTATGTGTGGTGTTTATGTGTGTGAGTGGTGTTGATGTGTGTGAGTGTGGTGTGTATATGTTGTATCCAAGACAGCCAAAGGGACATCCCCAGGGCTCCTGAGCTCAGTGTCCAGGGAGCAGCATCTGTGCTATCCGCAGGTGGTCACCGTTATCCATCCTGTTACAGCAAATACCCTCCTCTGCGTTTTTAACTTGTGTTTTATTTCCCAGGAGTAGAATTTCTGGGTGAGAATCGGGAACATTTGGAACAGCTTCTCAGTAGAGCTGTACAGACTGGAAATGAATTGGCAGGCTACACGGGGGTTCCAGTCACAGGGCAGAGGGTGTGTGTTTTCTGTGCCTGAGCTCCAGAATCCCACACCCACCCGTCAGTCCTCATACCTACCCGGGGGACCCCACTTTGAAGGTGCGGAATTGAGGTTCGGAGAGGCCTGGACAGCGCCTGAGGGTGGGGTAGGAGCATGGCGCCGGCCCGGCCGCCCTTAGGTCTCCAGGCTCCCAGCCGAGGTCTCTGATGAGGCAGCCGGGACTGGGGGCTGTGAGCAGACGCAGACGTTCTCAGGTCCCAGGGTTCCGGCCCGGCCTTGTCTCCAGAGCCCACGGCCCCCCAAGCGGCCCGGAGGTCGCAGATCTGGGATCCTTCCTGCCACCTTCGAGAAGGGAATAAAGCCCCTTCCTGCTCCGTTCCAGTGGCCTGAGGGTGTGGGAAGGACAGAGGCCTCCCCCAGCAGGTGACCCCGCACAGAAGGGGCTGCCGCGGTTCCCGCTGTGCAGGAGGTTTCCAGGGCCTTGGTGCGGGCAGCTGAGCACAGACCCTGGGCCATCCTTGGCAGGCTCCCGGCCCCCGCAGCTGTGTAGCCTCTCTCTCCCCACCCCACGCGCCCCACCTCGGCCCAAACCTGGGTACTCCCAGCCGCGGCCGTCCCCACTTTGCCTGCGGTGAGGCTGTGTAGGGCCCCGGGAGCCGGGGAAGGGGCCTGCGTCCCGCACAGGGTTGAGGTGGGGCTTCAGAACCCGGGGCCAGGGTGGTCGTGGCTATGAAGGTTCCGGGCTTGAGTGGAAAGGATCTTGATGCGAGGTCCAAAGCCCGGCTTATCACTGTGCAAATCTGGGCACCACACATAGCCTCTCTGTGACTCAGTTTCCTCAGCCATAAAGAGGGGACATGCTTGTGGGGATTCAGGAGATCCCGCTGAGCACTGAGAAGAGCGCATGCTGTCCACTCAGTCACCGTCTGCCGTCGCCACTCCCCAAGTTATGGGAAAATCAGCCGTGGTGGGAGCGGAGAACGGCATGGTGCTGCGGCGGGAGAAAATGTGGCTGGAGGGCCACAGAGCCCACGCTGGAGAATGTTCCAGAAGGGATGGGGAGGCGGGAGACCAGGTGTGTCCGGGATGGGGACACTGGTAATAGGCGGCGCCCCAGCTGGTGACGGAAGCAATGGCGGTACGGGCAGCGCTGGGCTGGAGCCAGGCGGTGGCTCGTGGGGCGCTAGTGGCCCAGCCCAGCTGGAGGCGGTGCAAGGGTGGAGTGCGGTCCGGTTTGGGGTAGGGTCCGGTCTTGCACAGACCAGCCCCCGGAGGCTCCCCAGTGCCCACGGGACGCCGGCCTCCACAGCCCCCACACGGAGCCGTCTGCAGGCAGCTGGCTTCTGACCCAGCCGGGCGCCAGTGGCGGGAGGCACTCGCCTGCTCCCGAAGTCCCCTCTAGCTCCCCAGCTTCCTGCTGGCCGGTTGTGTCGGCCGGCTGCGTGGCAAAGGCTGCAGAGCGGGGACTTGGGCGAGAGGAGTGTGTCCCTCGGGGTTCCGGAGGCTGGCAGTCCAACAGCGAGGTTGTGGCGGGGTGGGTTCCTGAGGGGACAACTTCGGGCTCCCGGGCTGGCCTCTGCTCCGCGCTCACGCAGCCCTGGGGCTGCCGCCTTCTCTTGCAAGGGTGTGAGTTCTGGGGGACCAAGGCCCGTGCCCAGTCTCCTTTCATCTTTGTCACCTAAAGGCCTCACCTCCAAACATGGTCACACGGGGCGCTGGGTTTCAACATGTGAAGGTGGGAGGGCACAGTCACAGTTCAGTTCATGACACACGTTCTCCTCCCGGGCACTGGAGCCTGGGGAGACTCCCGTCCATGCTGAGAGGCCGGAGGGGAGGGAGGGGACAGCCGTGGACGGTGGCCTTGCTTCTCAGGGCCACGCCAACTGCCTGCACCAGAGAAGGCCAGCAGCGACAGGAATGGTGTCCCCGCAGCCCCTGGGGCGACGCTGGCTCCTCCCTCGGCCTTCTGGGCGCACACGGACCTCAGAAGCCTGGACCCTGGGCACGCCCAAGCACAGAAGGAGCCAGAACAGGGTCTGGGGCCTTTGTCTCCAGCGTGGGGGGGCTTCATATCCTCTGTGGCTGGAGGCGAACTCACCCGCCGCAGGGCAGGGCGCAGTGGGCATGTTCCTCCAGACTCACCCCCACTGGCCCAGGACGTGCTGAGGGTGCCAGGGCCTGTCCACCCTCCACTCCCCTTTGCCAGGGCTCGGGCGGGGGGAGGCCAGGGGGTGCTCGGCACCAGCCACACCCGCCTTCTGACAATGCTGAGCCCACCTGGTCTGCGAGCTGTCGCCTCTTTCCTCACAGTGACGGTGCCAGCTTTGCGGGCAGCAGGAAGGGGGTTCAGCCCTGGCTCCGGCCCTGTGCCCAGCTGGAGGCACTGGGGGCACTGGCACAGCCTCCCAGCCCTCGTCAGTGTTAACTGTCATCCCAAGGGGGCCACTGAGGCAGCAGGGAACTGCCCTGGAGCACGCTGTCCTCAGGTGCAGGCGGTTCTTCCTGGGCCTGCCCAGTGTCTGTTAGTGACACCCCTGCAGGCTCGGGGAGCTGGGGACCTGGGCTCCGTGCTGTCTCATAAAGTCCTGCTGTCTCTTGTGAAGTCCTGGGGACCATGGCTCCGGCAGCCACCCTGACTCTCAGGTGCCAGCCCAGTGCCCCCTGGGTCCCTGAGGTGTACAGCCAGACCCCAAGTCTGGTGGCGACAGGCACGGCAGGCGCTCATTCTCCCGGGCACACCCTAGATGGCACTCACTGGGGAACAGAGGGTGCCTGGGCACCACAGACATGTCGGAGGGGCCAGGTCCAGAAAGGTGGCATTTGCAGGATGGAGTCTGCTGAGTACCACGAGCTAGAGGAGAGAAGCCACCGGATGCTCCCAGCCCTTCACCCCACAGTCCCGGGAAGGGGAAGCTGAGCGGCCACCCACCCCGAGCCACACCGCACCAGGTTTCCCCACTCAGAGCCCAGAAACCCGCAGCCACGGCAGACCCTACAGCACTACCTGCAAAGGCCAGGCTGGCCACCTAGGGGGGTGGGCTAGACAGTGTCACCACAGGGCCACCCCTTGGCTCCACCTCGCCACTTGCAGGAGCCGGCCCCGGCCACTCTCTCAGAGCAGGAAGTGACAGAAAGGGGGAAGCGGCCAGGCAGGAATGCCTATCAGCCGGAAGGCCGAGGGGGCCAATGGTGAGGGCAGAGTGACCAAGGGGCTCAGGCTAGCCCTGAAAACCCAACCAGGCCCTCCATAGGTGTCCAGAAACTGCCCTGGCTTTGCCAGAGGAACCTGGGACTGTCTGGAGTATCCTCCCAAGGACTCGTCCCTAGTTGGGAAGAAATAGGGCCTTGGAGTCAGCAAAGGCTTCCTGGGGTCCCAGGTCCACCTGGACGGTGGAAGGACCCGGCGAGGTGAGGACGGGGCCTGGGGGTGTGACAAGTTCCCAGGGTGTGTATAGGATGATGTTCCCTCTGGGCCACGGTGTCTCCTGGGCTCTGGAGAATGCACCTGTGTTCCCAGGAGCTTTGGGGTACCCAGGTGGCATGGTGGGGAGCAGCAGCCAGTTGTTCCCAAACCTCGCCCCTCGCCCCTGCAGGCACTGGCAAAGCTGGGGGTGATGGGGCTTCAGAGGTACCCACCAGGACTGGGGACACAAGCCTAGGCCTGTGCCGTCTGCAGCCCCATCTCCAGGTCCCATCCTGCCTCAGCCTGCCCACCCCCAGCCTGTCCCCCAAATGCCCAGGGCTGTGGCCTGCCCAGGCTTGCCAGGGAGCTCCTGGGCCCTCCTTCCTCCTGGCCTCTCAGCAGCGCTCCCTGAGCCCCTCCGACCTCCCTCCTCCCGTCTCATCCCCACCTCAGGCCCACCAGCCCCCACCCTGCTATCCCCATGGACCCCAGGGTCAGCTTTCATGCACTCAGGCACTCAGGGCACCCCACACCCGACACCGGATGGGGTCGCCTCCGTCACCTGCTCCAGCCACCTGGCAGGTCCCACTCGGCTCACACAGAGCCTTGCTCAGCACGTGGCCACAGCCCCAACTGCAGGGAAGGTCTCAGGAAGTCGAAGACGGGGAAAGGGCGGGATGGGGGTGCACCGCGTGGGGAGGAGCCCGTCAGAAGATTCGGAGGCAGCAGTGTTCGCAGGGCCAAGAGCAACTGCAGTGCCCCCACGCCGCGTGCCCACTCCCGCCGCTACCCGTGCCCCGTGCCTGCTCTCCACCCGGCCCTGCAAATGCCTCGGCGCATCCGCGAGCACGGGCCTCCTACTACGTCATTTTGCAGAAGGGAAACTGAGGCACAAAGTGCTCTACTGCCACCAAGATCCGAATGCAGGCCCCCCGGTCAAGCCCGGCTGTGAACCAGAACCCTTGCCACCCCAGGAAGACACAAGGCCGAGGGGACTGTGCGGGGAGAGACGAGCGGAGGGGGTGGAGGCTGGAGCAGGTCAGCCGCTCCCCTCGGAGGACCGGGTGTCACCCCGGCGGTGTCTGCGGGTTTACGGAGGGCGTCACTGAGGTTTCCAGCTTGACAGGGTGGTGCCGGGGCTCATGCAGAAGCCCGGAGGTGAAAATGGCTGACATTTCTACAGGCAGGAGCTAATGACGGGTGTTACCCCAGCGTGAAGTTGCAGCCTCTGTCCTGAGCACTCTCCCGGCTCTTGGCACAAGAGGAGCCTCGCAGATGGAGGCGACACCGGAGCCATCCCCGCGCCCGCACCCGGCTTCCGGAGCTGCTGAAAACGTGTGTCCCCACCGCGAAACCGAGGCTGCTCTTCAGGCCATTTTGTGTGTGAGGTGACTGAGGCACAGGCCCACAGTTGCAGCTGGGGTTTGTCCCAGGCCACCTGGCTCAGGCCACTAGAACGTGTGACAACGCGTTTGACCAGGGAGAAGCAGCACCAAAAGCAGACACAGTGCTGAAGGGGACGCGGAGCTCCACAGGCAATGAGGCTCCCAGGGCAGACACGAGGCAGTTTGAAAACAAAACCAGGAAATGTCCGGCCATCCCCAGGCCTGAGTTTCTGCCCGTGGGCAGCTGACGGCCGGGCCCTCTGGTGTCAGCGGGTCAGGCGGAGCCAGACGCGGAGATGGGGCTGAGAGCCGGAAGCAAGGGCTTCGTCTGAGGACAGACGGGGAGGTTCACAGGCCCCTGGGGGCCCGGGTCGGAGCCTTTCCCCCAGCTCCAGCCTGGCCGGGAGAGCAAAGCTGCAGCTGTGCAGGGCCCCTCCCTGCCTGCCCAGAGCTGCCACGGGATGGCCGGCTGCGGAGAACCCTGCAGCCAGCAGTGGAGAGGGACCGCGTTCTGCATGCGAAGACTGAAACCCATGAGAAAAGCACTCACCCCCAGTAGGAAAGAGGGCACGGAACTAGAAAGACCATCCACAGAAGGATCCGAAGGTCCTCCCTGACGTCCTGTAAGACGGGCTTGGTGAACCACAGCCGGAGGCCTCCTCTGGCCCGCGGCCTGTTCTCATACATAAAGTTTTAATGACACGTGGCCTTGCTCACCGGCGAACACGTCTTCCCTCGCTGCCCTGACGCCACCTTGGCAGTTGAGTCGCTGTGGCAGAGCTTGTATGACTGAGAAGCAGAACGATTTGCTGTCTGGCCCTTTAGAGAAGAGTGTGCTAGCCCTTGCTCTCAGAGTTTCAGTGAAGAGACGCGAGACGCAGAAACGAAGCTAAATGTGTGGTCGTCTGTGCTGGGGAAGCCGAGGAGAAATGGAAGTATGAGCTGGCTCCCTGCTCCAGAAATCACTCTGATGACACGTATCACAGGGTTAAAAAGCATTCCCCCCGCCTTGACCTCGTAATCCTCCTTCCAGGATTCTCTCCCTAAAGAACAAATCAGAGTTATGCACAAACAAGCTAATCACAGCCTTATTTATAACAGTGAGAAATTGGAAACAGACTGCATGTGCAGCATTTGCGGGACGTGGGTTCTTGTTACCCACATGAGGGACAATTATGCAGCTTTCAGTTATCCCACAGTGACCCAGGAAAATGCCCCGTGCGCAGGGTTACTGGAGACACACACGGCGCAGTTTGTGGGGTGGAGGTGGTGCCTGAAACATCACCTTGCAGAAAGGACACCCAAAAATGTCCCCAGAGGGTAGACTTAGAGATGTTTTCGAAACAGATTTTTTCCATATTTTTCAAAATTTCTCCCGCAAGTGGTTCTTATCTTTATAGTAGGAAGAGAGTAAACAATCAATGTGGAGTGAGGAAGAAGGGGGGGACCGGCAAGCGGGGCGTCCCTGCTGAGGACGCCAGCCCTTCCGTGATTTGTCTGTCCCTCCCAGGCTGCCGGGGGCCACACGGGCCGCTGTGCCCAGTGAAGCCTGGCCTCCCTGGCCGTGGTGCCAGCCGTGTGGGAGGGCAGGCGACCCGCCGCTTCCTCACCCGTCGTGCCCGGTGGCTGGGCACCAGGTGACCTGTCTATGCCGCCCCCGAGCAGCTGGGCCATGCCTGCTTTCCGAGGAGGCTGCAGCTTACTCTTCTCTAACGCGCTCAGCCCCCAACTCCCGTCTTCCACCTGCCCTGGGGGTCCGCACTCATTCTCTCCGTGGGCGACATCAGAGGCCCAGCTACAGCAGGAGCACCTTCGGCCACTGCCCAGGAGCACACGGGCTCAGGTTTCCCCCAGGGGCCGCCTGCCCCTTCCCCTCGCCTCTCCCGTGCCCTGGGGGAGCAGCCGCCCCAGCAACAGTGAGACCTGGCCTGCGTGCTGGCCGCAAAGACTCCGAAGGCCTCTGCTCCTCCGGCACCCGCGGTGGCCTGGGAGGGTGGCGGGCGGGCGGGGCTCCTGGGGCTCGTGGGGCTCTCCGCAGGCCCCACGGCCTGTGACCGCGCAGGGAGGGCGCTGGGAGTCTCGGCTCTTTGGGAAGGCGCCAGCGTTGCCTTGTTACAGAGCGAAGTCAAGGGGACAATGAAGGGGCAGTGTTTAAATGGCTGCTGTAGCCCGTTTGGAAGTCTGCTAATTATTCTCTTGAGGAAAGAAATGCAGGTTCATTATTATAATGAGCTTCGGGCAAAATATTTCATCGAGCCTGACAAGCCGCAGCGACGCCTCGAACGTGGCCGGCCCTGAAAGGCCTCTTCTTCTGCGGGGAGCTACTTGGCCTGGGGTCTTCCCGGCCCTGTGCTGTTTGTGTGCCATTCTAATTCTCTTATGAAAAGCCCCCGCTTTGATGGCCAGGCAGATAAGGCCGGGAGGGGACCCTCCGTGGAGAGCTGGTCTGTGCCTCCCGGGTCGCCCCCACTCCGGGCCCGGGGCCAGGGCGATGTCATGAGGTAACTGCACAAACAGTCCTGCTGAAAAATATGCTTTTGTTTCACTAATAAGTCCCTCCTCGGGCCCGGCCTGCCGGGCCTTCCCGCCCAGCGCCTCCGCAGCCCATGCCAGGACGGCCAGCGGTGGGCACAGGCGGGCGAGGCCCCCCACCCCT
>PVKP010016766.1:0-47498 GCA_004027715.1 Plecturocebus donacophilus
CCCTTGGGAGTCTGCCACTCTCGACCTGTGATGTGGATACAGGCCAATGCTTGTGCCTGTCATATGTCACCGGAGCACATTGTGAAGAATGCATCGTATGTATTTGCCTGTAGTTTCCCTTTTATATAGTGATGTAGATTTCTATTGCCATTGCCTAGCTGAGACTTGGTCTTGCTAATCTCTTTCCTTGTCCTATTATATTTTAATACTCCAGTGATATGGGTATTTACACTACAGAAATCAGTGAACACTATCAGCCTCCCCTCACCCCTGCAGAGAGCTTCCTGTTAAACATTTACCAGCACACCCCTGGATTGGATTAAACCAACCCAGGCACAGATGTTACTAGGTTTATCCACTGTTATCCTGAAAATGCCAGGCAGTAGAATAGAAGAACATTAATCTGCCCATGTTTTGGGCCACCAGACCGTGGGGCCTTGCTTCTATCTCTTGCACACAACCCCCTCATCCCTATTACTCCCTGCCTAAAAATATTTTGGATAAGGTCTTATATTAAAAAAACAAACTTAGGTTTAATGTATTTTAGATTCCTGTGGGAAATAAACTTTTGGATTTTTCACAGGCTCCACTAAACATACAAGCATGTATGATCTAAAATTAGTAAAAATAAAACATATTCACTCCATAAGAAATGCATCATGCAATGGGGGAGTGCAAATTCAACTCTTTTCTTTGTTCTCTAATCTTGGCAGCTCACCATGACATTTCAGAAAGAAAAAAACAAAAACTTAACCTAATAAAAGAACAGTGACCTTGATGTGTCTGAAGAAATGTAGCCAATGAATAAGAAACATATGCCTATGAGGACAAGGTTTTGTGCTCATATTTTGAGTCATTTTATTGAAAACAGGATGAAGCAAAGGGGGTGGGGGAAAGAAACAAGGAACTAGGAAGAGAGGGTTCTGTAAAACAAATCTAAAAATTGTGCATTAAAGAGAAAGGTCAGCCACGCCAGTCTCCATCACCATAAGTTTGTAACACACAAAAGGGAGCATAGTTGGTTACAGGATCAACAAATCCTGAAAATATGTGATCAACCAAATTATATAATTCCAGATAGTGCTTAGGCTCGGGCTGACCTTTTTCAGTGGCTGGTTGACTGCTACATGTGCAGTGACACACTTTTGCTTGCAGGGCAAGAGGCAAAATAACTGGACAGGGACCAGACGTGGGGGAGCTGTCCATTGTGTCTGAGCCCATGCACCCAGCAGCTTCTCCATATCCACATCTGTCTGATGGTGCCCTCGCTCTGCCCTGAGGTGGCCAGCATAGCAGCATTCCCTGTCCTACAGGGAGTTTTCACAACCACATCCTGTGGGAAGCAGTTCCTGTCACATTATTTTTTTTTCTTAAACTGAAGTTTTGGTTTGGGGAAAAATATCAAGTCCTTTGTTGCACTGTGTCCAAAGACATCAATGTTTAATATCTAAAAGACATCTTCTTGAGTAAAATCATGCATGAAATTGTACCAGGATAACAAAAAATATGGTTGCTTCATAAGACCATTTCCAGCAAGAATTTCATACCTACTGAAATCTAAGTTTTATCCGAGCATGTTCAATTGTGATTTGTGAGAGAATTTTTTTAAGCATTTTATACTAAATATTATAACACTTAGAAAATAGTTATTTCCTTCTCACCAGCTGTTTATTTGAAACAAAGGTCAAGATGTTGCAATGATGAAGAAGTCTGGAACAGCAGAGTTGACTCTCTCACATGGATTCACATTATTATGCCAAAACAACTGATTTAAACAAATGCCTATACAAAAGTGTGATATTCATGTACTATCTCAACGTTAGCTTGAATGATTACTGCAAACATTTCAATATTGTATGGGCAAAATACCCAGGGATTGTTGTGGTAAGGAACCCTAACAGTTTTATTAAAAGCAGTTACACGGCCAGGCATGGTGGCTCATGCCTGTAATCCCAGCACTTTGGGAGGCCGAGGTGGATGGATCACGAGATCAGGAGTTCAAGACCAGCTTGGCTAACATGGTGAAACCTCATCTCTACTAAAAATACAAAAATTAGCCAGGTGTGGTGGCAGGTGCCTGTAATCCCAGCTGCTCGGGAGGCTGAGGCAGGAGAATCGCTTCAACCTGGGAGGCAGAGGTTGCAGTGAGCCGAGATCGCACCACTGCACTAGAAAGACTCCATCTATGCGGGGTTGCGGGGAGGAGGGTGGGCGGGGCAGTTACACATAGGCTGGTAGAAGAACTTCTCTTCAGACAGGACTTAAATAACCCAGCTCGAGCGTAAACTGATGATGTTAGAGGAACTGTATGGCTCCTGTTGCTTTTCCACTTGACATAATACAGGGACAACCTTCCTGTCCCCTTACTTCATTTTCTTAGTTTTATTTTTATTTTTTTGAGATGCTATCTCACTCTGTCACCCAGGCTAGAGTGCAGTGGCATGATCTTGGCTCACTGCAGCTTCCACCTCCCAGGTTTAAGCGATTCTCCTGCCTTGGCGTTCCAAGTAGAGGCTGGTCTCAAACTCCTGGCCTCAAGTGATCCACTCACCTCAGCCTCCCAAAGTGCTGGGATTACAGGTGTGAGCCACCGCGCCCAGCCCTGTCCCCTTACTTCAAATCCTGCACGTGGGAGATGTGTCGGTGGAGATCGTTAGCCAAGTGCATAGGCCAGAAAGACTCCTCTGTGATGGTGCAGGCTGTTTGGCTATTTGATGTGTGGCAATTGCATTGTAGTGATTTCAGTATTGCACTTCAGAGCAATAATATCTTCATAGCTGGAATCAGCTGAGCCTTTTTTTCTCTGTAGGTTGGATACTGGGGACTGGAAAATCATCTCCATGGGTGCTCTCCCTGTGACTGTGATATTGGAGGTGCTTATTCTAACATGTAAGTCAGTCAAATGAGTAAGTTTTATAGCAATATTCCTTATTTAAACATAAAAGCATATTTTCTGATACGTTCATAGTCATAGGTGAAAAACTTTATTCCATGACAAGCAATGATCTTGAGACATTAACTATGACCCATTGATTTCGTTCACTTCAAATATTTCCAAGGGTGAGGGAAACAATCCTTCCGCTGGGTATCCCACAAGTTGGTGGGATGAGTGCCTGAATATGTGTGACCTGCTTAAAGCACCAGCTTTCTGCCATCCTGTAAAGAGAGGTCCTAATGCCACTCTTTTGCCAGATTTTAGAGCAGAACCAGGAAAGAAATAAAGTGTCCACCTGGGCTCCATGGCTCTAGATTCACCATTCAAGACCAGTTGTGTTAAACCAATGGCCTTTCTACAACTGGCCACAGGACTATTGATTGACTGATTCTAAGTATTGGTCCAAACTCAGGGAGCACTAGCCCAGCACCCCTACACCTTCATTTTACACTCACCGACTTTATATTTTTTCAAGATGAATTGCTTTTTCCGCAGGTGCTCACCCACGGATGGGCAGTGTGAATGCCTCCCGCATGTCACCGGTCGTAGCTGCTCTGAACCAGCCCCTGGCTACTTCTTTCCTCCTCTGAATTTCTATCTCTATGAGGCAGAGGAAGCCACACTGCTCCAAGGACTGGCACCTTCGGTTCGTATTTCATTTACTGTCCCTATAGACCGTGTTGGGATGATGCGTCAGTAAACAGCACACACCTGAGATGGTGGTTAAGATACCTAGAAAAAAAATGCTTTTGCCCGAAGATGCACATCAGAGTTTATATAACCTGCAACTGCAGATTATATAAACTCTTGAGAACAGAGTCTCTGTTTAATTCATCCTTGTATCCCAGTTCTAGCACAGGGTCTGGCACATAAACTTGAATGGATCAAATTATGAAAATTATCAAATTTTGCTCTTTCAAGGTACCCATCAGATAAAATGTGTTTATTGAGCATCTATTTCTCTATCTCACCATAATATTATAAACTATAAAAGGGTGGAGGGGATGTGTATAGCATTCATCATTATTGCTCTAGTGCCTCGCACAGTGCCTGACACACTGTAGGATCTTTATCAATATCTTCTAATGAATGAGTGACAAAGGTATACAGCATTCTCAAGAGTATGAACTCTAGGTAGGAATATGACAAAGGAAAGGTAATTCAAAGTGACCGTCTTTAAGGAGAGAGAGCAAGTGAAAGTTGATCCCAAAGGCAGAATTTGGATAGATAAAGAAAACAAAGAGAACTAATTCTAGGTTCCAGTAACCAAGGCATTCCGGGAATCTCTTCCTTATCTGTAAGGACAAAGTGGGAGGGATGAGAATGCTCCTTAGGAGGCCTGGAATTTGCTATTTTACTGACTAGAATCAAGACAAAAGCATGAGACTTTCCTTGTCCCTACTTAGACGTAACGATCGTGGTAGGTGGAATCCAAATGAAACAATCCTACATCTGGGTTCTTCTTCGTGGTCTTGAATATTGCATGTTTATGATGGTGACTGACTGAAAAAAAAATTAGAAAGAAGTATCAGTATTTCTATTTGGGCCATAACTAGGTCCCACTTTCTAGATAAGAAAATAGAGCAGACATAATTATCTAAAATGAATGAATGCAGCACCTTCAACATGGCACATACTGAACAAATGTTTATCCTATTACCAATGCATAGAATAATATCTAGTATGCCAGTACAGCTCTGAGCCAGGGTTTGTGAGTAAAACGTCTGAAACAATGCTGATTTCATTTGTGAGGTGGTGGGGTGCTGGGGGGGTTATATCATGCATGATATGAACCTTTGCTACTCCCTCCATGGCTTAAGGAAAAATATCCAGGACATGGGATAGGTTTAAAGGGCAAGTAAAATTTTCTTAAAAGAATAGAAAGTAATACCTACGATAAAAGAAAAAGCATTCAAGATGGAACTGACATTAAGAGTTTAAAGGGCAATAATATGAATAATTTTCTTTCCCTGCTGAGGGTATGATCTTTAATTGTAGATCATACAATAGTAGAAAAGATTTAAGTTGAGTACCAATTCTTTGCACATTCATTAACAAATATTTATAGTATGCTTACTATGCTGTCACTGTTGCTGTATTATTATTATTATTCCATTTTTTAATGCACTGTGCTTTGCACTTTACATACATTATCTCATTTAACTCTCCAAGCAACCTATTATTCCTAATTCCCACATGAGAAAAAAACATTAGAGAGGTTAAGTAATTCATTCAAAGTCATACACCTAGTAGATGGTGGGGTTTGGGGGAAACAATTGAAACCCAGGTGCATCTGGTTTCAAAACTCTTACTCTTGGCCTGGTACGGTACCTCACATCTGTAACTCCAGCATTTTGGGAGGTCAAGGTGGGAGGATCAGTTGAGTCCAGGAGTTCAAGACCAGCCTGGACAACAAGTGAGATCCCATCTCTACAAAAACAATAACAAAAAATAGTTGGGTATGGTGGCACATGCCTGTAATCCCAGCTACTCAGGAGGCTGAGGTGAAGGGATAGTTTGGGCCTGGGAGGTTGAGGCTGCAGTGAGCTGTGGTCGCACCACTGCACTCCAGCCTGGGCAACAGAGTGAGACCATATCTCAAAAAAACAAATGCAGCTCTTACTTTTAACCCCTTAAAATGTTGTACAACATGCACACAAAGCTGAGCTCCAGGCTAAGGACATATAGATAAAGATTAGTTAGGGTACCTGGCCCCAGCAGTTTTTACTACAGTGAACATATTTACATAGACCACTTAGGACGGGGCAGTGACAGATGATAAGGAGAATCAGTACGTGTGTTAGGATTTCTGAGCCATGAGTCAGCCCTTATGAGAAGACAGTCTAGCCAGGGCAAGTAATAAATAACAGTTCAGAGGAGAACCAAGGCAGGTATAACCACAGGCACAGCAGGGAGGATAAAGAGAGAACTATTGTGAATTAAATTATAGTGACTAAACGTTATTTTTTGGGCAATGAGAACTAATTGAAGCCTCCTGTCATGCTGGGCCCCTATTGACTTCAGTAGGTATGGCACCATGTTCAAGAGGCCGAAGAAGACACCCGGAGCCAGCAAATGGAACATACGGTTTATTGAGGGAACTTACATACCGAGGTCCAATGGCAGCAGGCTAGACAGGAGCACTGCTACAAAAAACATGTAGTTGCACTTAGCACCCTCCCCCCAGCAACTTCTTCCATGTAACCTTCATTTAATCCAAAACAAAGGGCCTGAAACCCCTGTATGGCCTGTGTTCCACAGGATGGGCCAGAGGTTCAGATGTTCCTCAGAGATAAGGAATGAATCTTCAGGTTGGCTACTCCCAGACTCCTTAGCTGGGAACTCTAAACACACATTCCTTTTAGACCATAGGGTCATTTTCTGGGTATACTTAAGTGATTGCTGTCAGATATGTTCACCATAGACCTTCTTTGCAAGGGAGTGATGTGAAGGGGGCTGTCCTCAGTGTTCTTACGAACTTGGTCTAAGAGAAATGAAGCCCATTTCTGGACAGACTGTACTAGTCCAGACAGGAACAAATAAGGACCTAGGTTAAGAGGTAACAGAGAGAAGAGAAAGTTGGAGATGAAAATATCCATGAAGGCAAACCCAACCGCATCTTATGAAGAATTGTTTCAATATTCTAATTGGAGAACTCAGAAGAATTACAATTAGCTTTCTCCATGGCTCATCAAAAAGCTATATATATGTGATTGTAACTCAAAATGTGATCTGGAGACCAGTAATATTCCATTATCTGGGAGCTCATTAGAAGCTTATACCTACCCTAGACTATACAGTCATGTCTGCTTTTAAATACGATCCCCCAGGTGACTCCTGTGCAGTTTGGAAAGCACTGGTTTATTTTCTTACAGAAGTGACTTGCACAGAAAACCTGCTAAAGTCACAATAGGCTAATATTGTTTGAATTTAGTATAGTATAGAATTTAATATAGCATAGAAGAGACTTAACATTAATTCTTTAATACATGTTTTCTGTATAAAATTAGTAAAATAGTTTGTAACATTGTGTTACAAGATGAACACAGTTGGTGAATAGGGCAAAAAAGAGCAAATAGATACAATCCCAGTGTGGCCCGTCTAAAGGGATCTCATCACAGCGGTCCAGGAGCTTGTCAGAAAGTGTGGCTGAATCTGAATCATAAATGCTGGAATCAGTGTGGTTCCTAAAGCTGGCTACGGCTGACCTCAGGGCTTCCAGCTCATGAGGAACAATCAAGGCACCTGTGAAAATTTATTATTATTATTTTATTGCTTTCCTTTTTTTCCAAGACTCTTGCTGTGTCACCCAGGCTGGAGAGTGGCGTGATCTCAGCTCACTGCAACTTCTGCCTCCCAGATTCAAACAATTCTCCCTGCCTCAGCTTCCCAAGTAGCTGGGATTACAGGCGCCTGCTACCACACCTGGATAATTTTTGTATTTTTTAGTAGAGATAGGCTTTTGCCATGTTGGCCAAGCTGCTCTTGAACTCCTGACCTCAGGTGATCCACCCACCTCAGCCTTCCAAAGTGCTGGGATTACAGACATGAGCCACTGTGCCCAGCCCTCACCTGTAAAATTAAAAGTCTTGTCTATAAAACCAACAATGAAACATCCAACAGGCAAACACCAATATCTAGTGTGCAGGGAAAATTGGGAAATTTGGAACAATTGGAGATTTAACTGGGTTAGCAGCTGAATGGCTAAAGAGATGACATGAATGAGAAACCCATAAAAACCAAGTTTTGAAGGAAACTGGAGCTGGAGTGGCATGCATGCGAGTTCCCTCTTTTAGTTCAGCCAGTGGAATTTGACTATTCTGATATAACCTCTCATGAGAACTTATAAGACAAAAATCTACAAACTGGAAGAATGAAAACTACTGGGCTGAAGAATGTCAAAAGTTATAATAGCTAATCATTTTTAACATTTCTATTCCATGCCTATTATTGATTTTCTTCAACTTTCTTCTTGAAACCTAACCTTAAAACCTAGTATTTATACTTTTTTTTTAACACCACAAAGCTAGTATATAATTAAATATTTTTCCACTTTAGGCTTTCACTAATACAGCATCCTTTAAAAAGAAAATCCAACATGTAGTCTTAGGACTACCAAAAATTTTCCATTTGCAGAGAAAACCAAAAAAAAATTATAAACTGTATCTGCATTACTTTTTCTGAAGCAATCAAATAAGAATCATTACTACCTGTTAAATGTTGGAACAATGTGAACCTCATGGTCCGTGATATAATTAATACTTCTGATGGGCACTTAAACTGTCATTTCTTTTTAAGATTTTAGGCCAGGCATGGTGGCTCATGCCTGTAATCCCAGCACTTTGGGAGGTTGAAGCAGGCAGATAACTTGAGGTCAGGAATTCAAGACCAGCCTGGCCAACCATGGTGAAACTCCATCTCTACTAAAAATACAAAAATTAGTTGGGTGTGGTGGCACACACCTGTAGTCCTGGCTACTTTGGAGACTGAGACACAAGAATCACTTGAACCTGGGAGGTGGAGATTGTAGTGAGCTGAGATCGCACTATTGCACTCCAGCCTGGGTGACAGAGTGAGACTCTGTCTCAAAAAAAAATAAAAAATAAAAAAGTTTTAAAAAGGGATTTTAGCAACAGCTTTGCCTGAATGTGATGTGTATTTCCAGCAACAAGGAAGTGATTTCATAATTGACAAAGGAATATAATGCTGAAGAGGGAGTTTATTCAAAATCCAGATTCGACATCCAGGAATCTGAGGTTGTCCAAGAAACCTGCATGTCTGCCGTGTGCCCCAAGGTGATTCTGATATAGGTGATTCATGACAGCACTTTGAAAAACCCTGCTTTAAGCATCCACTGCATACTCCTCTCTTTATTGAAATGACCACCTCTGTGTTATTGATTGGGAAAATTCCTCATCCCTTAAAACCCAACTCAGATTTCTTTTTCTCTGACGTTTCCTACCCTGACATCTGGACATAATTGTTTCCATCTCTGGGTTTCCAAGAGCTATAATTTTTCAAACAGCAGGCCATGACAGTTAAGTAGGCCATGGCATCAGTTTAGTAGGTCAGTTTAGAGGAATACAAAATAGTCATATTTTTGTGAAATTTTTTTCAATTTTATAGCAGTGTAGGTGTACATGTGTACAGTGTCACTGTTTTAGGTTAGGACAACCAGGATTCAGGTGCATGTGTTTTATTGAGGGAATGCACATCAGGAAAATCCTGTAATAGAGTGAGGGAAGTAGGCTAGGAAATGAGAAAGGGGGAGGCAGGTATGGGGTCGAGGGTAAAGTGTAGCTTTGGGTCTCATCCCCCAGGGAAGCTCTGAAGCATAAATTGCATCACAGAGCTGTCCCCAACTGAGGCACAGGGCTGGCCTGTTGTGTTCCTGCATCAGTCAGTTATTGGTGGTGGACTGCCGAGGTAGATGTGGGTAACCTTCCAGGTGAGGTGGCTTCACAAGCCAAGGGAAAGGAGGGCAGTCGGGAGCGATAGCAACAACAGTCCTAGGAACTGGCAGCTGCATGCGCTGGCCCAGGAAAGGGGATCTGCAGCAGAACAACAGCACCTACAACACCCACTCATTGCATGCTCAGACCCACCTGCAGGGCCCAGCGCAAAATACAAATGCAGAACCTGTGTTCTCAAATCAGAAGGAAAAAAAAAGGGGCCTTTGAAAGTACTAAAATATCAAGCTTTATACTTTCTTTCATAGTCTTTCTCTATTTTTCAGAGCATTTTTTTTATTTGCTGTTCGATGTCATTCTATGTAAAGATATATTAAAATGCAAAATGATTAGCATGAATTGTACTATTCATCTTTGTAGAGTGCAGTGCCAATTTTAACTGTAAACATAAGAGCATTTCAACTCACACATGGAATCACTGAAATTACAAAATTTGTATTCATAGCCACATTGTCAATTTGTAGTCATATATACATATGTATTTCATTCTTACCAGAACTGTGAGAACACTGCACAAAACTAAGCTGTTTGCTTTCACCTCCTGCTATGTGTTAAACCAACAGTCTACCTTCAGCATACTGATGAGTAAGGAAGGACAGAAAGGAAATGAAACTGTGGGTTGTCCTGTCTTTCTTTTTCCTTCTAGTCATCCTTTTTAGAAGAAGTAGCTGGCTAATGCAGGGAAGTCACATGAATAAGAAAATATATGGGGCCTGGCACGGTGGCTCACATTTGTGATCCCAGCACTTTTGGAGGCTGAGATGGGAGGATTACTTGAGCCTAGGAGTTTAAGACCAGCCTAGATTTGGGACCCCATTTCTGCAAAAAAATAAAAAATTAGCTGGACGTGATGATGTGTGCTGGTGGTCCCAACTACTCAGGAGGCTGAGGTGGGAGGATCACTTAAGCCCAGGAGGTCAGGGCTGGCGAGAGCTGCGACTGTGCCACTGCACACCAGCCTGGGTGACAGAATGTCTCAAAATAATAATAATAATAATGATAATAATAATAATAGGATTCTTTGGTTGTTTATGTTTCCTCGAATGCCTTTTTTTCTGCTTTCAAAACAAGTCTGGTTCTAACAGAAAGCTTACCTTCTTGGAGCTATCAGCAGGCACTCTTGCTAACTTGATCACATTAGTAACGCAGTTACCTTGCACTCACTTTGAATCTCACTGAACTCTCAGGCATAGTAGGTCCACCAGAATTCTGTGTTCATCAGCTGTGATGTGCACTATCTGCAAATGGGGCAATAAGCAGACACACATGATGTGCATATCTCTTCTGCTCATGTGCTTGCTCCACTGCCCCAAGAGACTTCACTTACAGAGCATGTTCAAAGAAATAAAATTATTAACTATATCAAGATGGTGACAGCAAAGCATCAAATCAAGCATGGGGGCTTTCCTGGGGGACAGGTGGTCCTAGGCAACCATGAAACTGGCCCTACCTATTTGCTTCTTACATTAAGTTCACTCCATGCAGGCACAGCTTCTCCGGGATTCTGATTGGTCATAATTCCTGAGGAAATTTACAGAATGACACTAGTGAGACAAACTACAACCTCTAGCTGCAGTTGGTCCCAAGGCTATAACTGATACCATCTCCCTCCCTCCTCTCTACACATTCTAGATTCCCGTCATCCTCAGCTGGCACTTCTGGGTGAGATGACTCACACCCTCATCCCTCCACTGCATGGCATGCCTTATCAGACCACATGTATGGGAGCATCAAAGCTGCCCAGTGGATCACCTCAGTGCCATACATATTCCTCATGTCCACATTATATGGCCACGGCTCTACTAGTTATGGTAATTCCTTCTTATGACTACTGATCTGCTGGCATGAAGAGCCCAAGAGACCATGCAGCAGCCATAGCTTTAAGATTAGCGGAAGGAACTCTTTGTCCCCCTCCAAAAATCAAGACTTCTAGATCCGCAGAGCCTAAAGTTACAGTGACAAGAAGCCCAGATTCCCATGGTCACTGGGAGTGATAGTGGGCATGGCTAATCATAATTGATTCTCCCAAGCCCGTGTATTCTACCTGTTAGGGACACAGCATCCCACAAATGCCTTGATTTAAAGAGTACGTAAGATCCCAAAGAACACTGGCCTATCTCCTGGGGTTTCATTTCCAAGTCTGTGAAGCTAAGGCTTCAGCTGCATCTTTAAGGGGCCCTATTCCATTGCCATTTCAGGTCAGCATCTTCTGGGTAGTATGGTTTGTGTAGGGGCAGTGACTCCCAAAATCATATGAGGACTGCTGAACTTCTTTTGCTAGAAAATGAATCTATTGTGCAGAGGAGATGTTATGTTTTCCCACCTTGGTGAATCACGGCCCTCAGGAAAAGTACTGGCCAAGGCTATAGAATGGCTGGTTCTCACTGTGGGAAACCATGTAGTATCACCTTGGGCCAAGGCACACACTTCACTAGCCTTGATGTAGTGGATTAATGAATATTTCATAGGATATATGGATGGTCCAGATCCTTTGGAGGTATATTGTGACAGAGACCAGGATAATTAAAATAGCCTTGGAGTAAGACTGTGAACACACACTCTTGCCCTTTCCAAGTGTTCTCCTCAGCACTCTCAGACTACAGAAGGAACCCACTAGCCCTTGTAGCAAAATCGAGCCCCACCATTCCACGCCACCACATTTGAAGACAGTGTAGAAACATCTGCTGATATTCCTTTTTCCTTACATGTATGGAAGAGAAAACATTTTTGCATATCAATATCTGCATAGCATGTTCCAGAGGCTGTATTAATCTGCTCTAGTAAAGACACTCCATCCAACCCAACAGCTGCACATGGGACTATAACTTGGCTAAATTTGTGATAATTGACTTCTGTCTAACAGTGATCCATCCAATGACTGCAGAAACAAGTTTGGTGCCTTAAATGGAGATATGATGGGAACCACCACCCATTCATCCTTTAAGGCTTGAGAGTGGCACTCTGAGGATGCCTCTGATTTGCAGTAGTGTTTCTATGTACTGTCTTGGCTTTGGGCTGGGGTAGGGGGCTCATTTTACCAGATTTTACTGGCTTTTTCTATGACAAGAGCTCTTACCCCAGAGGTTGAAGAACCAGGGCCAACTGTTCATTCCATTATAGATTCAAGAACTGAAGAAAATTATCTTTCTGTAAATACCAATGGTTCTGTAAATACAGTGAACTCACTACGAAAGGCACCTGGCCAGCAGTCTATTTATTACCTGACCCACATATGCCCCTATTCTAACAAGGAGACCATGGTGGCATTTTGGATACCTGGTTATCAGCATAAGCTCAGATCCTGTATCCATGAATACCAAAAGATTATGGTTATATCCCCTTCCCTAACAGACAGTTATGTTTTCATAAGTAATTTACCTAGGCTACTAATTCAGCCTCTTCTCTGAAGTTCTGCAACTCTTACAATTCAACGCTTGCGAATAATTTTCAGCTCTTCTTACTCTCTAGTTTAAGGAGATGAGAGTCTCTTTAAACACACCTGCAAGGAGGTTCTCTGACTCTCACACTTTGCTTTACATTGATGATTGATTGTCCTGACTCTGTCATTTTCTCTCATCAAAGAAATTCAACAACAGCCACCCATTTTCACAGTTCTTACTGGAACATCAAAGGATACAGATGCCTCCCATATCTTTTAATGCCAGAAATACTGCTCAAGTCAGTGCCTGCCATTCCTTGCCTTTATTCTGTCCCATTTCTCCATAGGTGACAGTTTTAGCATTTGTATCAGTACTTCATGCCAGGATCTTCAGTACGTGTCACCCACCAGGGTCCTCATTGCCAGCTAAACAGTAAATTATCCACCTCCAGAATTCCATCTTAGGATCTACTTTCAGATAAACTGTCTGACATTACCTACCTCAAGTCAGGTGCCCTAGGAGAGCCTAAGATGGGATTCAGCTGCATGTGAAAAATTACATGAATTAAGGAAATGTTCTCCAGGACTACTCTTAAGAGAGTGAAAGAGAAGAGAGAGAAAAGGAAAGAGCAAAGTGAGATGTGGTCTCAGGTAAAACAATCCTTGAATTGATCCTCAGAGGAGCTCAGGGGCATACACTGCAGGCAAAGTTGTCCTGGCCCTTGAGACAACCTGGTCAGCCTTGTATCAGTCAGTCAATGACTGTGAGCTCCCAGAGGTTGTGTTGGGGGGTTATCGAGGGAGGTATGAAAGAGCAGTCCTCCAGAGCAAGGGTCAGCTGTCAGCTGTCAGCAGCCACACACACAGCAACTGGGGGATGGGTGCACCAAACAGCTAAAGGAGATCTGGGAGGTGTACCTACAGTGTCTACTGCAATTGTAAGGATGCACACACACACACACACACACACACACATATATGAGACAGAGTCTTGGTCTGTCACCCAGGCTGGAGTACAGTGAACGTCCCAGGTTGAAGAGATTCTCATGCCTCGGCCTTCTGAGTAGCTGGGACTACAGTGTACATCCCCACACCAGGCTAATTTTTGTAATTTTAGTAGAGATGGGGTTTCACCATGTTGGCCAGGCTGGTCTCTAACTCCTGACCTTGTGATCCGCTTGCCTCAGCCTCCAAAAGTGCTGGGATTACAGGTGTGAGCCACTGCACCTGGCCTTACAAGGGGATTTTTAAAAAATGTTTGAAAAACATTGCATATAGATGACTTTACATATACCTCTATTAAAACTCAATCTGATACTATTTACATTTATTTACATTTCTGTCTCAAATGCAAGATTCTAAACCCCTCTGTGGCAGGGGCTCTGTCCTATTTATTTTGCATTCTTAATTCAGGAGCTGGCACATAATGGTTACTAAACATTTATCAAATGGCAGGCAGTTTGAGGTAGATCACAGAGCAACCAGAACTCCAGGCTAAGTAAGTTGGGCATTATTCTGTTGGCAGTTAGAAAGAGCTTGAAATGCTTGGTTGGCAGCAGGACATGGTATGTATTGGACCAGAGAGAGCGAAGACAGCAGCGCCAAGAGACTATTGCAGCAACACAGGCAAAAGTAATGAGAGGAGGAATTTGAGCAGAGGCTGTGAGTGTGGAGAGGCCAATGCAAAAGTAATTAAAGAGGTATTATCTACAGGGTCCAGATGGCCTCAGGCTGACATCCAGTATACAGACCATTGGGGATTCTAATTAATCACATTTGAGTTTTATACTTATATGCTCTTAAGCAGATAGAAGAGGAGCATTTCTCATTTTGCATGGAAGAAATACCTAGGAAATATTTTCTACTTATTTCTTCCATGCAAAATGAGAAATATCCATGTGGGTTTTCTCATTGTCATGCCCAATTAGGCAAAATCTGTAAAGTGGGCATGGAAATAGCCTCCATATTTTGGGCAGAACTCTGCAGTCATATCCAAGAAAACCCAGACTCATCGATGTGGAATTTGCTCAGTTCATTAGCCCAAAGGGTACTTAAAAATTAAAGTGGCTTCCCAGGACATAGCTTTCAAATCAATCATTCTATATAGTAATATATGTTCCAAAGCTGCAGTATCAGCACATCATTCTCATCTGGATTCTGGACCGTATCCTGCTTAGAATAATTTATCTGTGACTCATATGAATCATATACACACCAGGAAATACAGGGGGTGGTGCAGTGGGGGGACTGGTTTTCTTGAACTCTGTCAGGCCTTGACTGTAGGCAAAGCTATTTACATTCCTCTCCCATTTTAGGGCTTGGAGACTTTTGGCCAGAGTTCTGCTGTTCACGTTGTTTTAGGAGAGACAGTTCCTGGGAACCCTGTTACATGGACTGGACCTGGATTTGCCAGGGTTCTCCCTGCGGCTGGTTTGAGATTTGCTGTCAACAACATTCCGTTTCCCATGGACTTCACCATTGCCATTTCCTACAGAACCCAGGTATCCTTTAACTCTCCAACTTCTTCAGTGGTGAAAAGCTGACAGAAATCCATTCTTGAACTGTTTCCATTTCAGCCTTGCTAGAATAGCTCATGATCAAAGGATCTGTAAAAAGCGAACATCTGGGGACCATTAGAAACCCAAGGGTTTCCCAAAGATATTGACGCAGCACAGTGAGCCATATGCATGCATCCTGTGTTCCATGGAGAGGAGCCACAGTTGAAGCTACATATTTAAGGTAGCAGGTTTAAAGAAGTGGTGACTTTGTTTTTATAAGAAAAATAAACAACTAAAATAACACAAATCCTGCCCTCCTGGGACTTTCCTTCTAAAAATTTAATAAACCAAAACACGTGCAGAGATTCAGAGTCCCAGGGGATGCAGCAGAGGCATTTGTTTGCATGTGGATCTTACCCTGCAACAAGAGAAAGGCCAAGAGCAAACTGCCCCTCTTGTTTCCCGCCACGAAACCCCTGCCTCCTGCCTTTTAAGAAATAGCTAAAACAGAATAGAAGCCAAATTAGAAAAATAGTTGATTTACACAGGTAGTTCCTAACCTTCCTTTGGATCTAAAACCCACTAAACATCTCCTTTGAAACATGTTTTATGTGGCTGGAGCGGGGTGTGGTCTTAGAAGCTCCCAAGCCCAACTGGGGAACACATTCTGGAGGCTCTCACAGTGCATCACATGCCCAGAGCAGCTGATCCACTTAGAAATGTGTGATAGGATATAATTCTCTGTTTCTCACTTACAAGTGAAAGCCAAGGAATGTCAATGAACTTTGGCCCCATGCATGTGATAAGAAAGCCATTAAAAATATATATAGATTAATTTATCTATAGAGAGAATATAGCCCTGACACCTTAAAAAAGCTTTTCTAAACTGTATGTCTTCTAGAATATAGCTAATTTGCATATCTCTCCAACATATAGATTCCTTTTGTAAAGGATTCCAAATTATTATTTGTTCTGTGATCCAGAGCCATGATGAATGAGTCAACTCCTTGGGAAATGAGGGTTGAGGATTAGGCTTGCCAGGAGAGTTAAGGTTTTTCCAGGCCCATGGGCCATAAGAAACAATGTTTTTTCTGCCTGGATCACAATTCAGGCATCAGAGAGTCGAGCCTGGGAGTGAACCTCTAAAATTCTTTTAACTCCACAACCCTTTTTTTTTTTTTTGAGACTGAGTTTCGCTCTTGTTGCCCAGGCTGGGGTGCAATGGCACAATCTTGGCTCACCACAACCTAAGCCTCCCAGGTACACGTGATTCTTCTGCCTTAGTCTCCTGAGTAGCTGGGATTACAGGCATGCGCCACCATGCGCAGCTAATTTTGTATTTTTAGTAGAGATGGGGTTTCTCCGTGTTGGTCAGGCTGGTCTCAAATTTCTGACCTCAGGTGATCCTCAGCCTCCCAAACCAAAACTCTTTTCCAAGTGGCCTATGGGTTGCAAATTCAAGTCCATGCACTCTCCTTTAACTATGTGTGTGTGCGTGCAAAACATTTTCCCTCATCCTCACAGTGACATGCCTTAATGTCATGCTGGTCTAGTCTGCAGCTGACTGGACTGTCCAGATCATGGTGAACCCTCCTGGAGGGAGTGAGCACTGCATACCCAGGACTCCACAGTCAGCGCCTCCGTCTTTTGCCTTACCAGCGGCTACCAGGTATGTTTCAGACCTGTCCCCAAACACTGAAGGCTTCTTAGAATTTTCTTCGTATATCAATAATTTGTATCTGGGAACTAAGTGGGAAAAGAGGGAGACTGAAGAAAACTATAACATAAATCAAGCACTTACTGTGTGCTGCGCTAGGCTTTACATTTAATGCCTCTTTTAGTCTTCATAACAACTCAGTATGGCAGGTTTTGTCTTCATCGGATGAAGAAGACATTGAGAAGGAGAGGACTTAAATGACTTGCTGAAAACTCCTTGCTAGTATGTAGCAGAACCAGGATTCTAGCCAGGATATCCTCACTCTAAATCTTGAATGTTCTTTTCCAGTCCCCAGGTGGCTCTGAAACGTAAGAAAGCAAAATGCAACAAGAAAAAGAGTAAAACAATCAATTTAATTACTCTCAATAGATGAGAGTCTTTGAGGTAAAAGGATACTAATTTTGAGGCCACTGATTTTGTTTCATCAGAAACTAGTGGCAAAATAATTTTTTTGAGATCCTGTTGACGTTAGCCTGAGAGATGGGATGATGACCTCTGTCCTGTCCTTTCCCCAGAGTTGTTATGACAACCCATGGCCAATAGTTTCTCAGACTTTGCTACTTGGCATAATCATATGGAAGAACCACAGAGGATCTGAATGTGACTTTACCGTCCAGCCAGCCCACGTGTGCTGATCTAGACCTACAGTGGCCGCAGCCCCACAGAGGAGGCGATCGCCCAGTACAAGTGCAAGGCTACCAAATACCATGGCCATTTAGCTAATACAATTGTACATGATCTGAATTTTTGCTTTGTCTTTCTTAATACAGAATCATGCTGCTTCCCACACCCATCTGTTTAGAACCAGATGTACAATATTCCATAGACGTCTATTTTTCTCAGCCTTTGAAAGGAGCGTCCCACGCTCATTCACACATCCTGGTGGACTCTGTAAGTATCACAGAGCTTTGTGGGTGCCTCCTTCGCTACTAAGCGCCTTTGTAACTCTACTTTTAGACTCTCTAGTGAAATATGTCTTAAAAATGTACATATATTTGCTCAATTATAAAAGCCATCTAATAGCAATTACAAATCTTATATAACAGTATGTCACAGCAACAGTTTGGAGTGTTTTACGTGTTGTGTAATTACAGAAACCTTGTGGTAGGTACTTTCATGGTTTTACAGATGATGGAACAGAGGCACAGTGACACAGAGCTAGTGGGTGGGGAGTCAAGAATCAGAGCGGCCCTGCCTGCTTCTGCATCCCTGCCCTGAGCCACGACAGCACACTGGCAGTGTAGGAAATGTGGGGAAGAAATCTGACCACAGCCATTATTTTCTAAGCTCCCATTTTATACGTCCTACGCTTTTGTATCATGGAAATCAGAGTGCTTATACAATGTGTAGACCAATTTTTTTCACCTCACACTTCATCATAAGCATTTTCTTTTTCTTTTCTTTCTTTCTTTTTGAGTGCAATGGGATGATCTTGGCTCATCACAACCTCTGCCTCCTGGGTTCAAGTGATCCTCCTGCCTCAGCCTCCTGAGTAGCTGGGATTACAGGCATGTGCCACCACACCCGGCTAGTTTTGTATTTTCAGTAGAGATGGGGTTTCTTCATGCTGGCCAGGCTGGTCTCGAACTCCTGACCTCAAGCAGTCCACCCACCTCAGCCTCCCAAAGTGCTGGGATTACAGGGGTGAGCCACCACACCCAGCCAAGCATTTTCTTATGGTATGTGTGCCGTCTTCTTTAGAAACCATGTGTAATATTTCCTGAGTGATTTCTTCCAGCATTTTTCCCCTTTGGAGGAGGCTGATTGGCATTCCTTCCAAACTTCTTACTGTGCACAGCCCTATGTGTGCCGTCTTCTTTAGAAACCATGTGTAATATTTCCTGAGTGATTTCTTCCAGCATTTTTCCCCTATGGAGGAGGCTGATTGGCATTCCTTTCAAATTTCTTACTGTGCACAGCCCTTCAGACTCAGGCTTGTCCCTGGGGAGAGTTGGGCATTAAGTAGATTTATTTAAGTTACTTATTTATTGTCCTGATTCCTGGTCATATAAGTTGCTTCTACTTTTTACTACTATGTATAGTAGTACTATGTATAGTAGTAAAAAGTGGAATGTTTGATACATATGTATATTTGATACATTTGAAATATACATATATTTGATACATATTAAATATACTATGTATACTTGATACATATTTTTAAAAATATTTTAAAATATTTTCCTACTTTACCTAAGGTGTTATGGCTCTTGAAATAATGTGTCAAAATATTCTCTGGAACATATTCCCAATTAATTTTTTTTCTTTTGAGACAGAGTCTTCTCTGTCACCCAGGCTGGAGTGCAGCGGCATGATTTTGGCTCACTGCAACCTCCGCCTCCCTAGTTCAAGCAGTTCTCCTGCCTCAGCCTCCTGAGTAGCTGGGATTACAGGCACACACTACCATCTGGCTAATTTCTGTATTTTTAGTAGAGATGATGTTTCGCCATGTTGACCAGGCTGGTCTCAAACTCCTGACCTCAGGTGATCTGCCCACCTTGGCCTCCCAAAGTGCTGACATTACAGGCATGAGCCACTGCACCCAGACTCCCCATTTCTTAAGATCATTAGTAATGTATGAAGGTACCAGTTTCATCCCACCTTCAACAGAATTATATAGAATGGTGTGGGATTTTTAAAAAGTAATTTCATGGATAAAAATAAAATTGCTTTGTTAAAATTGCATTTCTGCATATTTGTGAGAATCTTCTAATATCATAACTTAATTGGCAAACTACAGCCCAACAAAGTTTTGCTGGACTACAGCCAGTCCCATTTGTTTATATATTATGTATGGCTGCTTTCAAGCTAAAAGACAGAGTTGAGTAGTTGCACAGAGACTTTATAGCCACATTTCATCTGACAACAATAATCAAACGTGTTCTAAATCCTGCACCAAGAGGGATTTGGAACAGTTGAGGTGAGATCTACCTGGTAGATTCTACCATATTGTAGTAGAAATGAATTAGAAAGTAGAAACAAACTCTTAATTGGGAATTTTAAACTGTCGTGATTTTCCTAACCATATACTCCATTTCTCCATGGAGGAGCTTTTTCTTTTCTTTTTTTTTTTTTTTTTTTGAGATAGAGTCTCACTCTGTCACCCAGGCTGGCGTACAGGGGCACAATATCAGCTCACTGCAACCTCCGCCCCCTGGGTTCAAGCAATTCTCCTGCCTCAGCCTCCCCAGTAGCTGGGACTACAGGTACACATGCCCCACGCCTGGCTAATTTTTTTGTATGTTTTAGTAAAGACGAGGTTTCATCATGTTGGCTAGGATGGTCTCTATCTCCTGACCTCATGATCTGCCCACTTCGGCCTCCCAAAGTCCTGGGATTATAGGTGTGAGCCACCACACCTGGCCCAGGAGCTTTAAATAGAACTGTACTCATTAACCAATATATGAGTTACAAAAGGAAGGAAATAAAATCCGATAGGTTTAATTTTGGGGAAAAATGCCGAAAAAAATGGGAGCTCAAGCAAATTGAACAGAATGGAAGAAACTAATGACGTCCTAGATCACTAAGGGATATCACTGTTATTATAATAATCAGAAAACTCACATTTATAAAAGCCAACATACTCTTCACTTTAAATCTATATCCTAAATATTTCTAAACTTTGTAAATTCCAAAGATTATCTCTTGATGCTGTACTAAAGGCATTCATCCAAATTATCCGTTAATCACCCATTCATTGAGTATATATGAGCCAGGTACTATACTGGTCCTGGAGTGTAAAATATGGTTCCTGCCCTCAAATAATTCTCAGCCTGATACAGAGGAAAGATATGTACATAAAATCATTACAATAATGTTTGATAGATGCAATAAATAAATAATTTGGAATTAATTTTAAAATATTGTATTTGGGTTGGGCACAGTGGCTCGCACCTCTAATCCCAGGACTTTAGGAGGCTGAGATGAGCAGATCACTTGAGGCCAAGTATTCAAGACCAGCCTGGGCAACATGGTGAAAGCCCATCTCTACTGAAAATACAAAAATTAGCCGGGTTTGGTGGCACATGCCTGTGGTCCCAGCTACTTGGGAGGCCGAGATAGGAGAATTGCTTGAACCTGGGAGGCAGAGGTTGCAGTGAGCTGAGATTGCACCTGGGCAACAGAGCAGCAAGACTTGGTCTCGAAAAAATAAATATTGCATTTGCTCAGTTTTCAATCGATTATTCTCTTACATATAGCTATGGGAAAACCTGAAGTATGAATAAAAGTTAAGAGAGTAACCCATAATTGGTAACTGTCAGAAACCTCAGAAGTCCAGACCTCTGTTTTAGGTCAGATTTCCTAAAGCAGAAACTGAGACAGGGACTCAGTTGGATGTGATTTATTGAGGGTGTGTTCCTGAGAGGAGAAGAGTGAGGAAAATAGGGGAGGACAGGGGAAGGAACCAAGCAAGGATGTGGTCCCCACTGAAGTGTGGCTTCAGGCTGATCCCACCTGGAGCTCTGGAGCCTGGATTGCAACACACAGTTGAACCTCCTTGGAGCCAAAGGGGTGCCTTATATGTGCCCAGCTACAGGTTCATCACCACCACCACCCACCCCACCGTGAGTGCATAAACCCCTGGACCAGGTGGCTGAGTGTAGTTTTCTGAAGAAGGCAACAGCTAAGAGCATTAAGGAGCCAGTGCAATAGCCAGTAGAGAGAGTACACCAGCCTGCCAAGGCAGACCCAGGCCAGGCATCTACAGTGTGCACTGTGGTGCCTGACCCAAAATGTCCAGAAGGAGAAAGTCCTTGCACATTTCATTGTTACAGACTAACATGATTCATGCCACACCACCAATTTTGCTGCTCTGGGAAAATAAGATACTTGACTACTTGGGACACAGCCGTTTCAAAGTTTATTCTTTTCTGCAGCCAGATTAACATTTGCATCTAGGACCAGGGGACATTACCAAGAAGACTAGATGAAACCTTCATTTAACCACAGTGCTCCTTCTGCACAAATGCATTTTGTTTGGCAAGCACTGTGAGATCGCTGAAATTTGTTTTCAGTTACCCAGATAATATGATATGTGCATGTATAAAACTGTGTTTAGAGTAAAAAGCATATTAGGCATTCTAGAATATAAAACTGCCATTCTTTTTAAACCATGGAATAGAATACACTTGGTAAACATCAAGTCTTTAGAAGTTTCTAGGAGAAGAAGTGAGTCATGGCATTACAAAATCCTATAGCTGACAGGGACTCTTGTCATCTGGTCCATCTGCTTAGTTCCCAAAATGGCCAACTCAATGGCTCAGACCAAGAGCTGTAAATAGTCTCTGGTTGGCTGCCCTCATCCCCAACCCCAGCCCATCTGGCTTTCTTCTTCGTCTCTCCCCCTTGGTTTATGTTTGGGGAGTGCAGAGTCATTTTCATATCAACTTAAGGATACAATAGTAGGCCTATAAATATTCTTTATTAAACAAATTTTTATGAAGCACCTACTATCGCTTAGACACTGTGGTAGGCATAGGTGTAAACAAGACATACACCATCCCTGACACCCCACTTCTTATTCTGTTAAGGGGTGACACAACCAGGCAATGAAAGCCTGGGGTTAGAGGTCCTGGAAGCTATGGCAGGGCACGAACCCAAAAAGCTCAGTGTGACTCTCTCAGTGGTTCTCAGCATCATCTGACCCAACCCCATGCCACCCCTTTTTTTAACCTTTAAACATATTTTTAATTGCAAATATTTTCTAATATTCCTTACCATCCTGAAATGAAATTTATAGGCACCATAGCCTACTACACACATAAGTTCCAAATAACGTCAATGTAATATGCTAATATTAATACAAAGGAAAAGTGAAAGGAAAGTAATAGTTAAATAAATCATCGGACTTCAGTATGTATATGCACAGGCATGAATAACCAGAAGATGCAACGAAGTGGGAAGATGTTCACATAGGTGGAATCACTGCAGGTGAGATAGCTGCGAAAGTAGGTGTGTAATAAACATGTTTACCTGTTTAAGAAAACATAGAGTTAGGCTCTACAGAAAACTGTAGACAGGGTTTTCTCCTTCATGAATATCCAATGGAACTTGTAAAAGCTATAGGGGCCATTTTGTGAGAATGTTCCACATTTCTGACTGCCACCTGCTAAATACCTGTAGTAAATATCACTCTATTGCTATGACAACTAAAACCACCTCCACGAATTTCCAAAATGCTCCTTAGAGGGGTGGTACCTCCCATACTGAGGATCACTGGGTTGAAATAATGAGTGGGAGGAGCATAGCAGAATGAAAAAAAATTTTTTTTCAGATTTTTATCCTGAGGCAATGGGAAGCCACTACAAAATTTTAAGGAGATCATCTTGACAAACTGCATTTAAAAGGATCACTCTGACTTTAGTGTAGAAAATTGATTGGGCGTGGCAAGAGTGGAAGCTGAGCCATCTGTTGGGCTGCCACTATAATCATCCAGGTGGCCTGAATTAGGGAAGTGGCAGGGGAACAGAGAGCTGTAAATGCATCCTAGACACATCTAAGAGGAAGACTTGGCCAGGCTTGTGATTTACTGTGTGGGGGACGTGGGTTAGGCAAGAGCGTTGATAGCAAAGAGGCAGTGTCAAAGATGACCTTCTTCAGTTTTCTCCACTGAGCAACTTGGCAGGCGGTGGCATTGCTTACCAAGAACAGGCACAGAAAGAAAAGTGGGGTTCAGACCTGTTTGCTTTGTAGTGCCTGCGGGGCAACTAATAGGCATTAGATATCAGTGCAGATCTGGAGCCCATGCTTGGCAGGTACACAGGAGATGCAAATTCAGATGCTGGCACCCATTCAGATGGTGGCCCAGTGTGGCCAAGATCATCTAGGAAGTAGATGTAGAATTAGGAGAGGGCTGATGAGAGAACCCTGAGGCACTCTAACATTTAGGGGTAAGTTAGGGGGAAAGTACTGCATTGGCTTGAAGGGTGAATAGGAGATGAGGCAGCGGTGGTGGCAAGGAAATGATTTTTTGAAGAAATTTGGCTGTGAAGGAGTCAAAGGGCAGAGACAGGGGCAGTGGCAAGAGGAATATGTGAGATTAAGAAGGTGATTTTACAGATGGGAAAGACTTGAGCACCTTTAAATGTGAGTTGTGAGGAAGAGAGCAAAGAAAGCAAGCATCGTTTGCAGAAGAGTTTTGTGAGGTTAGAGGAGTTAGCAGCAGGACACCTTTTTCCACTGTAATACCTCTTCCTATATGAGCACTCAGTGTCCCAGATGGGTGGTAAGACTTGAGTGCCTGGAATTTGAGAGGCAGGTAGTAGGAAGTTCCAGGCCTTATGTTAGGGTCTATTTCCTCTGTCTAGCAAGCAGGTAATGACATGCTCAGAGTGCAGCAGAAAGAGGAGATGCTGGTAAATACAGTTGAGTTTTGAACTGCTTGGGGGTTGGGGTATCAATGCCCCATGTAGTCAGAAACCTACATATGATTTTTTTACTCCCCAAGAACTTAACTACTACACCTACTGTTGACTGAAAGCCTTAACAATAGCATACAGCCAATTAACATATATTTTGTATATGTATTACATACTGTATCCTACAATACAGTAAGCTGGAGAAAATAATATTAAGAGAATCACATAAGGAAGAGAAAATATGTTTGTAATGTTTACATTTAGTAAGTGGAAGTGGATCATCACAGAGGTCTTCATCCTCTTCATCTTCACGCTGAGTAGGCTGAGGAGGAGGAGGAGGAAAAGGAGGGCTTGGCCTTGCTGTCTTGGAGTAATAGAGGTGGAAGAAAATCCACATAGAAGGGACCTGTGCAGTTCAAACCTGTGTTGTTCAAGGGTCAGCCCTGGTCATCTGGGGTTGTGATGCTACCTGCTGGGTGTGTCAAAGGACAATTAGGGAAAAACTGAAGAGGGTTCAAGTAAAGGGCTATGGAAACTGGTTTCAGGATGGATACAGAAAAAAGAAACTAGAAGAGATGCATCTGTGCACAGGTTTAATCTCCGGACTTTACCTGCTGATTTAAAACCCTTTCGGTGCTGCTTTTAACATCAGTTGTTCAAAATGACCACCTTGATGTTATTACTCTTTCAAATCTAAGACAAGCATATCAACAAGTAAAAAATATGACAGTGAAAAGGCTTGTTTTACTTTCTTTGCCACAAGTCCAGAAATATAAATATTTATAGATTTCTTAAATAAATAGAAAATCTTCAAAGTCTTCAGTGCTAACCAATTTAGAGGATTGAGTTAAGTTTCCTTTGAACCATTATTTTCATAGATTTAATTTTTTTATATAACTAGAATCTTAAACAGCAGATAGTTTGAACGTAAGTCTTTTCTCATTCTTTCAAAAGCTTGGCCTTATTCCCCAAATCAATTCATTGGAGAATTTCTGCAGCAAGAAAGACTTAAATGAGTATCAGCTGTACAACTGTGTTGAAATTGCCTCAGCAAGGGGACCTCAAGTGCTCCCGGGTGCCTGTGAAAGGCTGATCGTCAGCATGTCCGCCAAGCTGCACAATGGGGCTGTGGGTGAGTATCTGCTTAATGAGCTCCACTGAAGCACTGACATCCATACAAATGCTTTTTGGAATGTGAGCAAATCAATTTATGTTAGCCTCCACTCCAAAAACAACCAAAATACCCATCTCCCAGTGATTAGATACACAGAGCGGCCTGCTGATGTGTTGAAATCATAATGCACAGCACAGTGAGTGTGTAAGAGAGGAACTTTGCAGCATGGAAAGGCTAGATGGCTGGAACAGTGGTCCTGAAATATGCATTTGGAATTCCAGGGCTGGGAGGAACGTCAGGCATCTTTTTTCATCCCAAAATATTCATTTTATAAATGAGAGTATTAGGGCTCAAAGTCTGTATGTAACTTGCCTGTTTCATTTAGCTATGGAAGGGTTTCTCTCCCTCAGCACTACTGAAATCTTGAGCTGGGTAATTCTTTGCTGCGGGGGCCTGCCCTCTGCACTGTGAGGTGTTCAGCAGCGGTCCTACACATCTCATACCAGTACCGCCCTCCCCGAGTTCTAACATCCAAAAATATCTCCAAACTTTGTCAAATGCCACCTAGGGGACAAAATCATCCTTCCGTTGAGAAGTGTACCTACAGAGAGAGAGCTACAACGAGAGGTGAGTCTTCCTGAGTGTTAGGCAAATGCTTTTTCCATTAGGACAGAGCTATGAGTTCAGGGTACCCACCATCTCATGAAATATATGGAGTAGGGGAAATAATAAACTAGTAAGCGGGGGTGGGCATGGTGGCTCATGCCTGTAATCCCAGCACTTTGGGAGGCTGAGGAAGGCAGATTGCTTGAGGTCAAGAGTTCAAGACGAGCCTCGCCAAAATGGTGAAACTCCATCTCTACTAATAAATACAAAAATTAGCCAGGTGTGATGGTGCATGCCTGTAATCCCAGTTACTCAGGAGGCTGAGGCATGAAAATCACCTGAACCCAGGAGGCAGAGATTACAGTGAGCCAAGATCATGCCACTGTACTCCAGCCTAGGCCATAGAGGGAGACTCAGTCTCAAACAAACAAACAAACTAGTAAGGAGTATGGTGGCAGATACCTGTAGCCCTAGCTACCCAGGAGGCTGAGGCAGCAGGATTACTTAAGCCCAAGAATTCAAGGCTGCAGTGAGCTATGATCACACCACTCCAGTGTGAGTAACACAGTGAGACCTTATCTCTAAAAAATAAAGTAGTAGGTATAATTCAGCACCAATGTAGAACACCAGGAATTGAAGTATTAATAATGCCACTAGTATTAATTACATTAGACTAATTATTCAAAACCAATTTTAAGTCTGTTATTAACTAGTTAAATAATATTTATTGAGTACCCAATGTACCAGCACTGTTCTAAGTACTTCACAGACCTTATTTCCTTTTATTCATACAGCAGTCCCACTAGGTAGATCCTATATTACCCCTATTTAACAGATGAGGGAGTGAAGTGTTAAAAAGGTCTTAAATGAAGGAGAGGTGAACTACAGCTACTAACAAGGTGAGGCGCCTCTCTGCCTCTTCATTGATTTCTACCTCCCTTCCTTTGTTCCTTGCAGCCTGCAAATGTCACCCCCAGGGCTCAGTCGGACCCATCTGTAGCAGACTTGGAGGCCAGTGCCAGTGTAAACCTCTTGTGGTTGGGCGCTGCTGTGACAGGTGCTCAACTGGAAGCTATGGTCTGGGGCATCGTGGCTGTCACCGTACGTAGCAGGGGGAAACGCTCACAGTCTTGACATTTTGACAGCAGGCAGAGTCATGGGGGAGTTTTTATGGGGAGGAGATTTGAAACTTGACTATGTTATTCAGACTGTCTATATAGATAAAATATACTGAACATTTTTTTTTTTTTTTTTGCTATACTTCATTCATCCATTCATCAATGAGCCCTGACTGTAGGCAGAGCTGCATTAGAAACTGAAGGTAATAAACAAAGTATAGTCCATGCCTCTGGAAGTTTGCAGTCCGTATCAAATGGATGGTAGTCCAGGTAAAATGTGAAACACCATGGAGGGAGCTGGCAAAGCCAGCTTGAGGATCTAGCTCAGAAGCCCAGTGGCTGGAAAGGCTAAAACAATGACAAGATTGAGGAATCAAGAAAGGGACAATGCTGTCACCACAGGCAAGACTTCTTCCACTGAGGATATCACCCTTTCTCATGCTAAGGTTGCAAACAGGCTTATAACTCATTTCATAAGTCACCCACTGATAAGGGTTTAGATGGGGCTTTATCCACAGCTGATAATTCAGCTCTCATGGCTGATGTTCAGGTATATAGTTCTCTCTTCACTGTGTAAATCATTAATGAAAATACTGTTTCCTCACATTCCTACCTTAGGAACCATGAAAACCTACAGGTAGGTTAATTTCCTTTCCAAGTAGGGAAATATATCTTTTCAGTCATAACTGAGAGAGAGGGTTCCCCTTCCTGGGCATTGCTTGGGCATGGCCACCCACCCAGCCCATCATTGGACCCATCATTGCTTTCTTTTCTTTTCTTTTTTTTTAAGAAGTTACAAAATACCTCAGATGCACAAAGGAGTCTAGACAAAGGAATAAACATTTCTTCCATGTGCCACCCTTTCACATAAACTGGAATCACATTTTCACACAGGGAAGTTGGCTCAAGGGATTCAACAATTTATCAGAAAAGAATTGGGCCTCTTCCATCTTATCTAGGAAAAAGAAAACTCTGACCATGTTATGATGGGTTCTTACACAGTTTATAATCTAGAGGTTATATTAATACTATATTATTATTATAGTATAGTATTTGTATATCTATATTAATACTATAATATTAATACACCTAAGATATATGGAAGTTTAAGCCGCTAAAAACATGCTACTTGTTTGGTTTCTCTGTATAAATAACAAATATTCATGAGACCAAATTGTTCACAACGTGCTGTTTATCGAGTGAATCAGTGAGTTGTTATTTAACTAACATTTACCTGGAACTCATTATATGCTCTGCCCTAAGCACATTACAGGCTTACTTGATTCACCAGGATTGGGACAGGAAATGCTATACCAGAACAGTAACTCTTTCACCCCTACACACTACGTATCCCTGCTGCAGCCCACTTCTCTTTGCTTTATCCAGCATGTTGCTGCCATCCTCAAGGATCAAAGGATACTGTATGTCACCAAGTAACAGGACAGTGCTCCTGCCGCGGAGAGGTGGCTGGCCGCTGCTGTGATCGCTGCCTGGCAGGCTACTTTGGATTTCCCAGCTGCTACCCTTGCCCTTGTAATGGGTTTGCTGAACTTTGTGATCCACAGATAGGGTCATGCTTCAATTGTAGAGGCTTTACAACTGGCAGAAACTGCGAAAGGTATGAAATTCGTGTGCACTTTAATTTTTAGGCCTTCTACATTTTGTTCTAGTCTCCTACTGGAGGTCTGTTGAGTAGACTCAATAATATTTAAGTGTGAGAGGACTGTTATGGGTGGGAAAGATCATTGTTTCCTCATCCTTCAAAATCATCTTATGAGCCAGAAAATGGTGGATTAAATCAATGACACACATTTGCCTGGCATGTTACTTTCTATGTTCCTCAAATATGACATGTAAATTGAGTGTTATTACATAGAGTTTAATTGACTATACCTTGAGACTTTTGATATAAAACCAAAAGTCATTTTACAGAGCAAATGAACATCTTCTAAAATACTCAGTTTTCATACTTGCACTGTTTTAAAGCGTAGCAAATCCTCATTGGCTAACGTGATCTTTTCCTGGAAACATTTTGGTAAAAGAAAACTGTCTTGACAGGTGTATTGATGGTTACTATGGAAATCCTTCTTCAGGACAGCCCTGTCGTCCTTGCCTTTGTCCAGATGATCCCTCAAGCAATCAGTATTTTGCCCATTCCTGTTATCAGAATCTGTGGAGCTCAGATGTAATCTGCAATTGTCTTCAAGGTTATACAGGTATGCAGTATAGTGCTGGATACAATTTTTCCTCTCTATCTCAAACTGCAATCTGTAAAATGATATGTTCATAATTTATTTGTCTTGGACAAATGTGTGGTGCAGAAATGTTAAGAAGATACAATGTAATAAATTGCTGCTTTATTGAACAAAGAATGAACGATTGACAAACCAATGACAATTAAAACTTACTGGACACTGAACTATAATTGTTTGCAAATAATGTTCTAGAAAACGAATTGACCAACTAAAGACCAAATCAAATTAATTTACTTAAAATAAAATTATCACATATTAAGTAAGATATAAATGTGATAAAGTAGCATATATATTACATATAACAAACAATTACAAACTAAAAAATGGAATTAGTCAAATGCTTTCTTTGTGTAATTTCAAATATTCAATTTCATATTTCACAGCTATTACTAATATTTTCAGATATCTTGAAGCCATATTTGGGCATTATACAGACATTGCATAAGTCTTGAAACATGTATCTCTTGCTCAATTAAACATTTTATTTATTTATTTGTTTGTTTGTTTGTTTGTTTGTTTATTTGAGACAGAGTCTTGCTCTGTTGCCCAGGCTGGAGTGCAATGGCACAATCTCAGTTCACTGCAACCTTCACCTCTGGGGTTCAAGTGATTCTCCTGCCTCAGCCTCCTGAGTAGCTAGGATTATAGGTGTGCGCTACCATGTCTAGCTAATTTTTGTATTTTTAGTAGAGATAGAGTTTTGCCATGTTGGCCAGGCTGGTCTCAGCTCCTGACCTCAGGTGACCTGCCTGCTTTGGCCTCCCAAAATGATAGGATTACAGGAGTGAGAGCCACTGTGCCTGGCCTAAAAATTTTATTATAAAGACTTTAAGAGGGCTAGGCACAGTGGCTTACACCTGTAATCCCAGTACTTTGGGAGGCTGGAAAGTGGGTGAGGGAAGATTGCTTGAGGCCAGGAGTTCAAGATCAGCCTGGGCTGCATAGCAAGACCCTGTCTCCACAAAGAAATTTTTCAAATTATCTAGGTGTGATGGATTGCATCTGTAGTCCTAGGTACTAGGGAGGCTGAGGCAAGAGGATTGCTTGAGCCCAGGAGTTCAAGGCTACAGTGAGCTCTGATTATGCCACTACACTTCAGCCTGGGGCCTGGGAAACAGAGCAAGACCCTACCTCTAAATTAAAAAAAAAAAAGGTATTTAAACATCAGTGTGAATGTTCAATACAAACAAGAAGGTAACTTATGAAGTCTATTTGATTTAATGATATGTAGAACATTTGGCAATATTAATGATAATTATCATCATGATAATAAATTACATGCCTGATTTTCCCCTCATTTGTTACATCTAAGATTAACAGTTAATTCTTACCTCTTCCCTTGCAGCCTTTTTTTCATGCACAGTTTGGTGTGTTCAGTTTTTAAGAACTGAGACCATGTTTGGGCTAAATGAACCAAGTGGGATGAACCAAAACGTGGAGAGTGGAGCCAGTCTGGGCACCTGAAAAGCTGCAGTCATCTCCTGGTTGCAAGGGTAAACAGTGTTGGAGAGAAAGGTGGCCCCTCCAGACTGCTTAACAGAAACAGCCTCAGGGCTCATATGTCATGAAAACTGCGCTGGCTCATCTTAATGTCTAGAAGTGACAGCTGTTGCTGTTTGGGACTTTCTCTTCAGGCCTGCTTTATTTTCATCTTAGTTCACCTCTAGGATCAACTGGGAGTGGGTTTCCCCAGGAGAACAGGGGCTGAGATTAGCCTTGGGTCCTGGGGCACACTAATGTGATGCTAATTATATAAGGATCTAGAAATCCTGTGCCCACAGCTCCATGGTATTTGAAGAAGGCCTGGACTCCATTCTCCACCAAACACTTTTAAGCACTGAATAATCATTTTATTATCTAAATGAATAATAATGAAAATGAAGGTTTTGTTTCACTTAGAACACTTTTCCTTATTCACCCCAAATGTGTAACTTCTCATTATTCCTAGAGGAACCCAGTGATTTTCTACTTACAACATTGATCTTCTCTCTCCAAACACTGACACCTCACCCTATTCCCTTTCTTCCCCTATTCTTTCAGGTACTCAGTGTGGAGAATGCTCTACTGGTTTCTATGGAAATCCAAGAATTTCGGGAGTGCCTTGCCGGCCATGTGCCTGTAACAACAACATAGATGTAACTGATCCAGAGTCCTGTAGCCGAGTAACAGGGGAGTGTCTTCGATGTCTGCACAACACTCAGGGCACAAACTGCCAGCTCTGCAAATCAGGTTACTATGGATCAGCCCTCAATCAGACCTGCAGAAGTAAGTCTGCAAAACTCCCTGTGGGAAAAATGTGTCAGCTGAGTGACAGCTCATTAGTGTGTTGTCAGCTCTGCCATGCTCATTTCAGTTAGGCCAGTCCCAGCAGGCAAAAGCAGCACCCACTAGGCGACAACGCTGTTGTACTGAACTCATCAACAGAAATTAGTGCAGTGCAACCACTGGTATTCTCAGATGCAGCCGCAGTGTTCTCACCGGTGTCATTAGTTCGCCTTTTTTGTCTGTTGCCTTTAATACTTGTCCTAGTGGATTCAAAGCATTGTTTCTCAGAGTTGAGTCTGCTGTTCATCTGTGCCAGGGCAATGGGGAGGTGAGGTGTATTAGCATGCAGATTCCTAGGCTGTGCTCCAGACTCACTGAGTCAGAATCTCTGGGAGTGAGGCCGAGGAATCTGCATTGTAACAAACTTATTAAGTGACTGTAATGTATAAGTAGACCATTGTTTTCAAGACATTTATATAAAGGAAACTTTGGTGAGTGGCATGAGGGAAAAATAAGACTTTTAGTCATCCTAACTGTGAGCTGTTGGTGCAAGTTCAACCACATGCACTTGGGGAGATCAGAAACCACTAAATGAGTTCAATCTACTTAGATTCTTTGGTAAATTCTTTACTATTATAAGGTATTTGTTCTTTGAGCCTTTGGAGAAATGATACATTCAGGTCTAAAAACTATTTGTATGGTTTGCTAAATGCCACATGTGTCATTGAATTTACCTCTGATGATGATTTTATCATCCCAGGATGCTCCTGCCATGCTTCCGGTGTGAGTCCCGCAGAGTGTCCCCCTGGTGGGGGAGCTTGCCACTGTAACCCTGTTACTGGTGCATGCCCTTGTCTGCCGAATGTCACAGGTCTGGCCTGTGACCGTTGTGCTGATGGATACTGGAATCTGGTCCCTGGCAGAGGATGTCAGTCATGTGACTGTGACCCTAGGACCTCTCAAAGTAGCCACTGTGACCAGGCAAGATACTTTAAAACTTACTGGTGCACTCAGAGTGAGCATTGATGGTGAGACGCGGTTTCCAAATGCATAAAGAAAGTTTCCCTTACGTACTGTTTGTTAACTAGTGCATTTAAACAGGATTGGCCTTACAGGGAATGGAGTCAGCATCTATCAAGGAATGAAAACCTAAAAAAGAGAATGAGCATCTCAGAGTTCAGCTTCGCCTACTTCACTTTTCTCTAGGGCCTCTCTGTGACTGAGGAAGTCAGAATTCACACACAGTGAAACACAGACATCAACCTCACCTTTCATTACTTCATACATGTAATCATAGGGAAGACCTTAAAAATAGACAGTTAATCAGAAGAGATTATTAATCAGAATGAAAATAAACAGATAACTTCAAAATCCACAATTCCATTTTAAAAACTCAGCTGTTGTTTCCCATAACTCACCAATTGGCTTTACATATGAGTAAAATAAGTTTTCTTGACTTCTAGACAGGCATCATCAAGGCATTATCAATCATGCCTTAAGAATGTAGGCATATGTACCAGGAACAAATCTTAAATGTTTCATATACAGCTAATACTGCATAGATAGATGCACATGTGATTTTTTGGTCAATAAAACAGTGAGCACAGAATTTTTAATAATGATAACATTACTTGTGGGAAAAAACTATTTGTTAATATCATGCTTCGTTTTTCTGGTGGTTTTGGTTTTTGTCTTTTGGCTTAATCTACTCTTTGAAACAATTTTCACATTAATAGAGTTTGGGAGGAAAAGGGTAGAACGATGACAAGAAGTGTTAGAAAAAGCCAAATTCACAGTATAGGGATCGGGATTTAATTGGAACGAAAATGCTAATTTAAGAAACTGGAGTCTTTCCAATTAGTAAGCATAGCTCACCTCCAATTTCAGCTCCACTGCTTAACCTATTATTCAAAGATCAAATCTTTTGAAGGTAATTCTTACATGGAGAATGTGTTTTTCCTTCTCTTCTTTTTCTTTCTCTCCAATCCTCAACCACCAACTCACATAAACACCTTACCTTTTTTTAAATAAGCTTTTTATTTTAGAATGTATTTATGAAGTTGTAAAGATAGAACAGAGAAAATAAACCCCCTACCCAGTTTCTTCTATTATTAACACCTTATATTAGTTTAATAACATTTGTCACTATTAATGAACCAATATTGGTATATTATTGCTAACTAAACTCTTTAATTTAGTCAGATTTTCTTAATTTTTACCTAATGTCCTTTTTCTGTTCTGGGAATCCATTCAGAACACATTTAGTCATCTTATTTCCTTAGGCTCCTCTTGGCTGTGATAGTTTCTCAGATCTTCCTTATTTTGTAGAATGTCCCTGAAATCAAATTTATCTGATATTCTTCTCATGATTAGACTGGGTTTATAGATTCTGAAAAGACAGAGAGGTCAAGTGCCACTCTCATCACATCATATCAAGGGTACATATTATTAACACGACTTCTCACTGTTAATGTGAATCTTGATCACCTGGCTGAAGCAGTGTTTGTCAGGTTGTTATATCATCAAGTTACTCTTTTTCCTCCTTTTTACAGTGGACTTTATGGAAGGAAGTGACTGTGTATAACCTACTTGAAGAGTAGGGAGCTATACTCTTCCTCCTTGAGGACAAAGTGCCTCCATGAATCACTGGAATTCTTCTGCACTGGAGATTTGTCTATCGTGTAACGTTTATTCATGCAACCATTTATTTATATCAGCATGGACTCATGGATATTTATACTTTTGGGGATAATCCAATTCTATTTTGTGGTTCAAATTGTTCAAGCTTTGGTCACTGGAAGCTCTTTCAGTGGCTCCTGTGTCCCTTTAACATAGGCCAGTACTGTATAGTTTCTGTTTGTTTGTTTGAGACAGAGTCTCACTCTGTCACCAGGCTGGAGTGCAGTGGCATAATCTTAGCTCACTGCAACCTCCGCCTCCTGGGTTCAAGCAATTCTCCTGCCTCAGCCTCTTGAGTAGCTGAGATTACAGGTGCGCGGCCACCACACCCAGCTAATTTTTGGTATTTTATTAGGGACAGATTTCACCATGTTGGCCAGGCTGGCATAGAACTCCTGACTTTGTGATTTGCCCGCCTCAGCTTCCCAGAGTGCTGGGATTACATGCATGAGCCACCGTGTCCAGCCTACTGGAGAGTTTTTAAAAGTATTTCTTACTTCCTGGCACTGCAAAATGTTCCAGGCTTGTCTTATGTATTCTCTGCCCCAGTCCTAGAATCAACTATTTCTCTAAGGAGTGCTGGTTCCTTTACTAGAGAATGGTGTTAGAAAGCAACGTCTGGACCCTGGATGGCCATGCCTGTTTTATAAGCTCCCCCAACTCCCCACACCTGCAGCCACAAACATGGAATAAAGTGGTAGATCTCCACGTGACCATCTGGCTTCACAATTCTTGAAGAACTCTGAATGCTCATGACAACACTATGTGGCAAGTTTTTTAGACCTTTTGGGAAGCATATTTGTAGCAGCATTCAACAAAGACCACACTTCCAAGGTAGCCTATGAAGCTGAAAGTTAGATGGTATTGGTTTAACAGGAAGCCCCTCATGACAAGGGTACTTTGGGTTATTTGGTCCATAGGGGATCCCTTGGGGGAACATTACTTTCTGCAATCAGAAAACATGTTCATTGGAGTACAGGGAAGACGTGAACTTTTAGATTCCCAGCTGTTTAAACAATTACTGATAGATGTCTCTATGTTAGCCAAGAGGTGGTTCCTGGTACATTCCCACAGAGAGATCCAAATATGCCATCCAATATTTTTATCAACACTTAGATGGAGTTGGAGAAACATGCTTCTCAAATTTGCAGATATTACAAAGCTGTAAGTTTATATGATAAAAACAGAGCAAGATATCCCAGTAGTCTGTCATGCAGGCTGGAAACAAGGAGATGAAATGTTAACAGGGTAAAAGTAAAGTTTTGCAATTGGGTTTGAAAAATCCCTTGCATAAATACAGGGTGGGAGTAATAACTTGGCACCAGCTCCTATGAGGAACATCTGGGTTTTCATTGCGTGCAGGCTTCCAGTGAGCCAGCAGCATGGCAGAGCTGCCAAAGAAATGACAACTGGACAGGCTGGACTGGGGGGTGCCGTGCCCAGGTTCTGGCAGTTACCATCCCATTGTCTGCTCTACTGGCCCCATGGCGCCAGGAGCATTGTTGTCATTTCTGAACACCATATTATAAACATTATGTTGACAGACTAGTACATGCCCAAAGGGAGACAAACAAGATAATGGATAGAACTATGCTAATCTGTGATGAAGGCTAGAGAGAATCAGGAGTGATCGACCTGAAGAAAAGAAGCCTAGGCAGATTGGGATGGCCATCTCTAGTGGGGAGAAGGACTTTAGTAAGGGGAAAGAGGCAATTGCAAATTGTTTTGCGCAATTTTGTAAGACAGGACACAGAACAATGGGAACAAGTTAAAAGGAGGCAGATTCTACTTCAGTATAAGAAAGCACTGCCCAACAATCAGGGACAATCAGCAACATGACAGGCCTTGGGGCAACCAGCACCCATAACTCCCTGTATTTGAGCAGAAGCTGGCAGGAATTCCAAAGATGGATTGAAACCTGACAGATACAGGCTGGGCGTGGTGGCCCACACCTATAATCCCAGCATTTGGGAGGCTGAGGCAGGTGAGTCACTTGAGATCAGGAGTTCAAGACCAGCCTGGCCAACATGGTGAAACCTCATCTGCACTAAAAATACAAAAATTTGCGGGGTGTGGTGGTGGGCGCCTGTAATCCCAGCTACATGGGAAGTTGAGGTAGGAGTAATTGCTTGAACCTGGGAGCCAGAGGTTACACTGAGCCGAGATCGCACCACTGCCCTCCAGCCTGGGCAACAGAGTGAGACTCCATCTCAAAAAAAGAAAAAAGAAAAGAAACGTGGCAGACCCAGTCACTCTATGAATCTAGTTACTTATACACGGGAAACTTATGGAGTTGTTTAAACAGCAAATTTAGGACTACAACAATAGTGATTTGCCTTTGTATTTTCTCCTATTAATTTTCCAGCTTCCTCAGTTTTCAGAAAAGCTGGTCAAGAGTTCAGTTGAGAGGGTAAAGGAAAGTGCAACCCTCTCAAAAAGTAACTCATTAAATCATTAAGCCTGAAATACAAAAAAAGGATGTTTTTTTGTGCACAACGCTAATCCAGTTGGTAGAAACTACATCATACATTCCATAATGAAAACATTACTTGCCATATTAATTGATGAATGTTAGACCAGGTCTTTGGCCTCTCTCACTTATAGGGGAACTCCCATAATAGTTGAGGAAAAGAATGTGGCCCTTTTCCCATCATGTGTTTTGTTTTCATTTATATCTGTGTATATTTCCCAGTTTGCGGCCACCTGTCCCTGAACAGCTGGAAGCAAGCGATATATTCAAGAGCTTTAAGCCAAAGTACATTGACTCCTGATCCTTGGTATTGTCGGGGGTGGCTGCTGGCCATGGGAACCATCCTTCCTCCGCCTTTACACAGCTGTATGTTCTAAATCACCGGAGGGGAAAGTGTTTCCTATTAAAATGCATTATTTTTTTAGACCATAAAGCTTGTCAATTCCTCACCCATGACTGTTCTCACAGCTTACAGGCCAGTGTCCGTGTAAATTAGGCTATGGCGGGAAACGTTGCAGTGAGTGCCCGGAAGATTATTATGGTGATCCACCTGGGCGATGCATTCGTAAGTATTGGGAATTCTAAAAACTCATCAGTACAATCAGCCTGGGCCTACCATGGACATGCTATGAACCAATTGCATTTTAAATTTCTTTTTTTGGATGTTGCTTTTAAATAAGGTGACTTATAAAATTCACAAAGTTTAATTCTATATTTTGAAAATAATCTTCTTGTAGCCCTACAAAAAGATTATTTTCCTCGTATGTTAAAAGTTTTGCCTATATTAAAATTTGTAGCCTGTCTTAAAATTCCTCCAACTCACCACAAATGAAATGCTTCCAAAAGAAGCCAATCCAAAGAAATGTCAGATATCATGGGCTTATCACCATGGTCAGCCATACATAGCCACACATGGCAACTCTTTCCTCCTCTCCATTCCTTTTTAAATGTGCCCTTGTGGCTAAAAAATATTGCTCATTCCCTTGCCCCATTCAAATACACATTCTGAATGATTTTCTCTGGGCCCCACTTATTCAATTTTCTAAGTGGAATTGCTGCATTAAAACCAAGAGTGAGGCCCAGCGTGTGGCTCACACCAGTAATCCCAGAACTTTGGGAGGTTGAGGCGGGCAGATCATGAGTTCAAGACCAGCCTGGCCAACATAGTGACACCCCATCTCTACAAAAAAATACAAAAAAATTAGCCAGGCATGGTGGTGTGTGCCTGTAGTCCCAGTTACTCAGGAGGCTGAGGCAGAAGAATCACTTGAACCCAGGAGGTGGAGGTTGCAGTGAGCCGAGATCATGCCACTGCACTCCAGCCTGAGCAACAGAATGAGACTTCGTCTCAAAAAAAAAAACAAAACAAAACAAAACAAAACAAAAAACTCAGGGTGAAATTTTGGCTCTTGGAAAATCTGTCTTAGACTCTTTCTCTGTGTCCCTCTACTAGTTTGATAATCTTATTTTAGAAAAATGCTTTCATCTTTTATAAAGAAGCAGTAGAGAAAACGGCAAATAATCAAGTTAGACCACAGACCACACTAAAGCTCTGGGGGAACAGCAGCTAATGAGGGGAAATGGCCTCCAGCTGATGAAGTGACATGACACTGCCCCCAACAAGGGGTGCCTGCTAAGCCTCTGGGCCAAGGCCTATGTGCTGGACAGATGGCATCTAGCTGAAGAGCCTAGTGTTTTTATTTGTAATTGTCATCATTTTTACCAAACTGACAAAGTCATTTTTCCTTTCTTTCTTTGTGTTTTTTTGAGACAGGGTCTCACTCTGTTGCCGGGGCTGGAGTACAGTGGCCTGATCACAGCTCACTATAGCTTCGACCTCCCTGGGCTCAGGTGATCCTCCCACCTTAGCCCCCAGAATAGCTGGGAACACACGTACATGACACCACACCTGGCTAATTTTGGTATTTTCTGTAGAGATAGGGTTTCACCATGTTGCTCATGCTGGTCCGGAACTCTTGGGCTCAAGCAATCCACCCGCCTCAGCTTCCCAAAGTGCTGGGATTACAGGCATAAACCACCACGCCCAGCTTCAAATGCATTTTTAAATTACTTGTTCCTTGCAGTTAATCCAAAAACATAGGCTAGTGATTCCCTACCTTTTGGAAATTGCAGTAAACTCAATAGATCTCCCCATCCTCTGTCTTCAGGCTTGGTCAGAAACCTGCTCAAATAAAGTACCGTGTGAAGTCAGTTATTTTTTAAAATTGACAAAATGAATTTAATTTCTCCTTCTTTTTGGAAAATGCAATTGTTTTCCTTATGTAATGGAAGACAGCATGGTCTGCACGCCCAAGCTGGGCTTTATTTACTCAGAAGAAGTGTGACCTTGGGACTTCTTAGAGAGGCTATAACACACCCGAATCACCCTCAGAGGCTGTAGCAGCAGAGTTACTACTGTGTGCCCATCATTAAATCACGCTTCTTACTCAAATAGATGAAGATCCCATGTGTAGATGCTTGCACTCACACAATAAAAACATCTAATATTTGCCAAATCGAAATAGTAAACTGATTTGTTAGAGGAATATAGAGAGCCGTGCTGTCTTGTAATGGCTGTCACACAGATCTCTGAAATTATATTGGCTTTAAATGTTCGTCTTAGAAGTGTGAGTTGGAAAGATTCTCAGAAGAGAGGAAAAGACCTGATTCTTGATATAGTCATCAACAAAGACCCAGTGACATTCTCTGCTCCTTCTCTTTTCCTTTTTAGCATGTGATTGCAACAGGGTAGGTACCCAGAAGCCCATGTGTGATCCAGACACAGGCATGTGCCGCTGCCGGGAGGGTGTCAGCGGCCAGAGATGTGATCGCTGCGCCCAGGGTCACAGCCAGGAATTTCCTACTTGTCTTCGATGTCACTTGTGCTTTGATCAATGGGACCACACCATTTATTCCCTCTCCAAAGCGGTGCAAGGGTTAATTAGACTGGCTACTAACATGGAAGATAAAAGAGAGACCCTGCCTGTCTGTGAGGCAGACTTCAAAGGCCTCAGAGAGAATGTATCTGAAATAGAAAGGATTTTAAAACATCCTGTTTTCTCATCTGAGAAATTCTTAGAAGTCAAGGATTATCATGACTCTGTTAGGTAAGATTCGTGCTAAGTAACAGCCAAACTCCTGCTTTACCTTAACTCCCACCAAGCTTTAACATCCTCAGCCTTCAATTTAGAAATGTACCTATATTGACTTTAGGGAACTGATAGTTGTTCAGTTAATAACCAGGCTGGGCCAGGTGCAGTGGCTCACGGCTATAATCCCAGCACTTTGGGAGGCCAAGGTGGGCAGATCAGGAGGTCAGGAGTTCTACACCAGCCTGGCCAACATGGGGAAACCCTGTCTCTACTAATAATACAAAAATTGGCCAGGTGTGGTGGCGCATGCCTGTAATCTCAGTACTCGGGAGGCTGAGGCAGGAGAATCGCTTGAACCTGGGAGGCCAAGGTTACAGTGAGCCAAGATCACGCCACTGCACTCCAGCCTGGGCAACAAGAGCAAAACTCTGTCTCAAAAAAAAAAAAAAAAAGCTGGACATGGTGATTCACACCTGTAATCCCAGCGCTTTGGGAGGCCAAAGTGGGTGGATCACCTGAGTTTGGGAGTTTGAGACCAGGCTGACCAACATGGAGAAACCCCGTCTCTGCTAAAAATACAAAAAATTAGCTGGGTTTGGTGGTGCTTGCCTATAATCCCAGCTGCTCGGGAGGCTGAGGTAGGAGAATCGCTTGAACCCGGGAGGCAGAGGTTGCAGTGAGCCCAGATCACACCATTGCACTCCAGCCTGGGCAACACGAGCGAAACTCCATCTCAAAACAAAACAAAACACCCTAGTTGGTAATCATGTGTGTCTACTTTTTTCTTACATAGTTAGGATTATATGCGATTTTTCCAGATCCCATTGATTATAACAAAAAGACAGTCTTTAATAGGGAAGCCCAAACTCAGTAAAGTTGAAAGATATGAAATTGGAAATATGGTAGTTTCAAAAAATAACATATATTTTTTTCAATGATACATGTAGGGAAAATTTACCAAATCTTTCCAAGTTCTTCAGTTGTTTAGAAACCTATACATTAATATGAAATCTTATACCAAGTATGGTAGTTTCCTGAAAATGCAAGCTCGTTTTTATTACATATTACTGAATCTGTATTTTTAAATTTATCAACCGTTTGTTGAGATTACATTGACAGTTTTGGGCCACCGCTCAGCAAACTACAGCCCAAGGGTAGAATCTGACACAGTCTCTTTCTGTAAATAAAGTTTCCTTGGGGCACGGCCATGACCATTTACACCTCCTCTGTGGCTGCTGTCTCTACAATGGCAGAGTTGAGTAGTTATGACAGAGATGCTATGATTCCTAGGGCAAAGTTTGCCAGCCTGTTAGGGGCAAAACCAGGATGAACGTAGTTTCTACCCCCATAGAAGTACACAGTCTACTAGGAAACCCCAAAAATGTGCTTACCTAGCAAAATCTCCTTCCTCCCCAAGAAAAGGTCCTGGATTACATAGTAAAGCTGCAGAGGTTTATGTCATATATAACATGAGTATAAATATAACATCACTCATTATCTATAGGGAAATATCCCAGAAATATATGGTAATTACTTAAAAGTTGCACAAGGAAGAAAGTACCACCTACCTAGGTAGTTCAGGGAAAGGGCCACCGCATCATAAATGCAGCAACAGGGTCCATGGAAGCCACATGGCCAGGGCCAAGCTGGCAGGTGACAACAGGCACATCTATACCTCTCTAAAGAAAGACTTCTGGGCTGGGCATAATGGCTGACACCTATTATCCCAGCACTTTGGGAGGTTGAGGTGGTAGGATTACTTGAGGCCAGGAGTTCAAGACCAGCCTGGGCTACCTAGCAAGAGGATCACATAAGCCCAGGAGTTCAAGGCTTCAGAGAACTATGATTGTGCCACTGCACTCCAGTCTGGGTGACAGAATGAGATCCTGTCTCTAAAAACAAAAACAAAAGCAAAAAAACTACTTCTGCACTGCAGGATCTGGACCCCTGTGTTAACAGATCTCAATTTTCAAGAGATGTCAGACAGCCATATTTTTACTGAAATATCCCCACTTCGAAATGTAAACAGCTAATCCAATAGCACTTGTAAGAAGCCCTGCTGTGTAGCCCAAAGAAAACAAGTCTGAGAATAAGCTTTGGCCCATGGACCACTGGCGTGTGGTTAAACACCATTAGGAAAATGTCAAAGTAGCAAAAAGAGAGCAGAATGAGCCAATCCACAGTGGACATTCTGGTCAAAGATACTACAAGAACCAGAGAGAGCGAGAAAGAGGAGTCCCCCAGGCCTGAATGAAGGTAGCAGAAGGCAGTGGCTGCAGAGCCTCTTCAGCCAGCAGTCCAGAGGCCTGCTCCCTCCTGGTCCACCTGCCAATCTCCTGCTTCTCTCTTTTTTTTTTTTTGAGACACAATCTGACTCTGTCACCCAGGCTGGAGTGCAATGGTGCAATCTTGGCTCACTGCAACCTTCACCTTCTGGGTTCAAGTGATTCTCCCTGCCTCAGCCTCCTGAGTAACTGGGATTACAGGCACCCGCCACCATGCCCAGCTAATTTTTGTATTTTCAGTAGAGATGGGGTTTTGCCATGTTGGCCAGGCTGGCCTCAAATTCCTGACCTCAAGTGATTTGTCTACCTCGACCTCCTAAAGTACTGGGATTACAGACACGAGCCACTGCGCCAGGCCCAAACTCCTACTTCTCTTTAACAGCCACACAAATATCACCTCCTCCATGAAGCCTTTCCTGACTTCCTCACAGAGAGGCTGTATTTCCTTCTCCATCGTCTCCCCTCTTTGTCCTCCTTTGCTCTTGCCTCACTGGGGGACGCCCTGGGCAGGGCCTGACCTCTCACGTGCTAGTCTTCTTCAGGTCTGGTGTAGTTCCATAAAAAATGTTGCTGGATAAACTACAAGTGGAAGGGAAACAGGAGGACAAAGAACCCCAGGAGTTATGAGCATAAATTCAGAAGTCATACCACCTGGTTTAAATCCACTTACTAGCTGTGTGGCTTTGGGCAAGCTACTCAACTCCTCCAAGCTTCAATTTATTTATCAAAAAAGAGAGAGAAAGCCTGGATTTCATAGGATCCTTGTGAGAATCACTCAAGACATGTCACTTAGCATAGTGTCTGGCACATGTAAGTGCTTAAGGAGTCCCAATTAGAGTAATTGTCATTATTTTTATTGTTATTATTGTTAGCCTGAAGAATTGCAGTTGTGACTATTGGAACATGAAGAATCTATAGATTAGAGGGGAGAGTTACAGCAGAAAACGGTAGGAAGCATTGCAGTTGTGCCAAGATAAATTAGTCCCATAAATTCATTTTATAACTTCCCTCAACTGTACTTTGGAGATTTGCACACATTTCCCCATCTTGAGGAATGTGTTCATTATCCCCTTGAAGCAAGTGTAAGTGCTAAACCCAGCAAATTGAAGCATGACAAAGGTGTACCCCATCAAAGTAGAAGGTGATGGGAAAAAAACCCAGGGAAACACTCTCCAGCAAGAAAACCTTCCTGTCACTAATGGAAAATAAGAGTTAGGACCCTGTACAGAAGTAGCACTGAAAAGAACCTTGCTGAATGCAGATTGATTCTAAATGAAGGAGTGATTTTATCCCAGGCTGAGAAAAGAGTTCTGTTTTATCATATGTTGAAAGCCAAATGTAGATCAGCTCCCTCAGATTGACTTAACTGAAGCATGTCTGAATGCATGTTTTGAAACCCAAAGTGAAGACAGAACTTAAACAGTCAAAATGGAATGATTTGAAAGCCTTTATTTTATTAGACCTTGTATGCTGTCCCTATTTTAAATGAATGTTGGAATAGTTCAGCAAGGTGAATTCAGATGAAAGAGATGAGACACAAACACAATTATAAACCAACAAATGAAAAACTTGATGAAAAAATTCTTGATTAGGTAGTCTAATCAAGAATACCTAACAATTAGGGCAATTTTTATGGCATTTTTCACCAATATATTAAATGTTATACAAGCTTAACTACATCCATCCTCATTCTTTCTGATAGAAAACAAATCATGCAGCTAAATGAACAATTGAAAGCCGTGTATGAATTTCAAGATCTGAAAGATACAATAGAAAGAGCAAAGAATGAAGCAGACCTCTTACTTGAAGACCTTCAGGAAGAAATTGATTTGCAATCCAGTGTCCTTAATGCAAGCATTGTGGGTAAGAGGGAAAATGCATTTTTGACTGTGTCTGCACAAAGTTTGATGAGATCTATAGTGCATTCCATTAGTGAGTCATCCTGTGCTTACCAATCATAGTGCCTGAGCACTTTAGAACATGCAAACACGCCCCTTAAAGGTATTATTTGTTCATGGATATTTCAACTTTTAAACATCACAGAGCCTGGATAGTATTCACTCAAAATAACAAGTGAACAATGTCTGATATTAAACAAATGCGAAACCCCAAAGTAATCTAGTGCCAAACCCATGTGAGGGGTCTTGAGTAGTCAACAACTTAGAAATTCTAATATGGCCATAAGCCAATGAGAGAGACGTTTATATGCCTTCCTTGGTATAGGCCACTCCATTTTCAGTAACCATAAATGCAAAGGAGTGTGAGGCAAAAAGGAATTCAACACAACATTTCTCATAAGAGCTTTGTAGGGGTGGGAGTCATGCAACATATACAGGCCCTTAACTCATATCGCATAGTTCTTAAAACTCAATGCAATCCATGCCTACGCCAAAACAATTTACAGGAGAAATGGAACTCTAAAGCAAAATTTTGATGAGTTCATCTCCTATTCAAGATGATATCCCTGTTATATTTGGAAATGGACAACCTGTTACTACTGAGAGAAGCATCACTGAGTTTATTCACACCTAAGTCATCCAATTGAGAGGTAAATGGAACATACAAATGAACACATGTCAAGAAAAAACTTTGACTGCTTTTCCTTGGTCTATGTATATACTCCTACGCATGACCTGATTGTGACCTAGAAGAGAAAAAATAGGCAGTTAGGAATACCTATTTTCCCTAAAGAATGCCTAAATTGAGTGAAATAAATTCTAGCAAAGATGTGTTGGTGATGTTCAGTAAATGCCATGTAATGAGTAAGGAATCTACTCTGATTCCTAATCTAGAAGACAGTTTCCACTGAAAGAACCCAAAATCCTTCAGAGCTTACCCCACACCAGGTGAGATAAAGTGACACTGCCCCCATGCTAATCCTCTCAAGTTGGCAGTCCAACAGCAGTTGCTGGGCTTTTTTCCAGTGCCTGACATTGTGCAGATCATTGCAGCAAGTTCCTACCTTTGAGTTATTTCAGTCTAATGGGGGATGGGGGACAAGAATATAAACCACCCCAAACAGCATTAAGACTGTTAGAGCATCTTCAAGCTGCATCAAAAACAGTAGCACGGAATTCTTCCTGGGTTCACTAGGAAAGGCTTCGGAATAGGTGACAATTGAATTATCTCTACAGGGTAGAGATAAATCTGCCATAAAAATGAAAGGAGCAACTAATTCTGAGCAATTGGAACGTTTTCTTCATGATAACTGAAAAGCATGGTATATTAAGAACATGGTCTTGGAAGAACCAGAAAAATTTAAAAGATAAGGTATGGTTGTCTCCTGCCTGGATTATGGTTCTATAGGCAGGAAAGGTCAGGACTGTGGGCCTCTGGTTCCTATAATAGGGAATTATAGTTTAAAGCCCTAATATACTATAAATTACATTAAAATATACCATATCTATGATATTACTTTCACAAATTTGTATTAATAATGCAAACATAGAAAATACAGAGAAGTGCATAAGAACACAGGCTGTAGAGTCAGACACCCTGAGTTCACATCCTGGCTTCATCTCTTACTATCAATGAGAACTTAGGCAAATAACTTTCCTCAACAGAGCCTCAGTTTCCTTATTTGTAAAATGAAGATGATCATACTAAAGTGCATTTCACACTTGATGGGAAGTAGAGTACAGGCACCTGCAAAGCACCCAACCAGCTGTTTGTTAGTTATTGTTATCAGCCTCAACGTCAGGGTTCAGGAAACTGCAGCATGAGGGTAAATCCTGCCCACAGCCTGTCTTTGTACGTACTGCTTCAGTAGAACACAACCTCACCTCTGTATTTACATACGGCCTGTAGCTGCTTTCACTCTACAATGGCAAAGATGAGTAGTTGTAACAGAAATGCGATAGCCAGCAAAGCCTAAAATTTTAATTATTTGGCCTTTGCAGAAAAAGTCTGTCAATTTCTGCTCTATAGAGTTAAGTAAATTCAGTTGGTTTATCATATTTGAGTGTATGTAAGTATTCATAGTTAATACCTTATATTTGTAGAAAATATTTACAGAATATATTCATACTCTCTCAAATTATTATCATGAATTTACAGAGGAAGAAACAAAATATAAGAGATGAACTGATTTGCTCAAGGGTATGCTCAGGCAGTAAAGGGTGAAGCCAGGACTCACACCACACCTGTGGACTTAAATCTCAATGCTCTGCATTTATCTATCCATATTTATTACGCTATAGCTCTAACTTTTACCCCATCAAGTGCAAATTCAAGGAAGAAGATGTTGAAATTTTATAGTGATAATTGAAACCAAGATAGTAGCCAAATTATAGAATGATTATCTTAATAACTGATACATAATTTCATTTTCACAAAATTTACCTTCAATTTGCATTGATGTAGACTCCTCAGAAAACATCAAGAAATATTATCACATATCATCATCTGCTGAAAAGAAAATTAATGAAACTAGTTCCACCATTAATGCCTCTGCAAATACCAGGAATGACTTACTTACCATCTTAGATACCCTATCCTCAAAAGGAAACTTGTCATTGGAAAAATTAAAGCAGATTAAGATACCAGATATCCAGATATTGAATGAAAAGGTAAATATTCATGACGGTAAGGTTTCAAAGCATTTGTGGTTTTTACTTGGTATATGGACCTCTTCAATGGTATTTCCCTAGCTTACATTTTAAATTTCTTTTTTATTATATATTATAAATATATAAACATGTAAATATAAAATATATGTTTTATTATATACTATAAAAATCCATGTTTTTATTTTTATTTAACTCAAGAATTGATCAAAGAGTAAAGATTGTGGCTTGATTTGATTATTTGATAATATTTACTATTTCTAAAACAGTACAGGCCTCTGAACATTTTCTCCTCTTGCTTCATTATAAGAAAAATGGTAATTCTCTTAAAAGAATAAAAAGTGGGCTGAGTGCGGTGGTTCATGCCTGTAATACCAGCACTTTGGGAGGCCAAGGCGGGTTAATCACAAGGTCAGGAGTTTAAGACCAGCCTGGCCAAAATGGTGAAACTCCGTCTCCACTAAAAGTGCCAAAAAAATTAGCCTGGTATGGTGGCAGGCACCTGTAATCCCAACTACTCAGGAGGCTGAGGCAGAGAATTGCTTGAACCCGGGAGGCGGAATTTGCAGTGAACCAAGATCACACCACTGTACTCCAGCCTGGGTGACAGAGTGAGACTCTGTCTCAAAATAAATAAATAAAAATAAAAAATAAAAAATTCAGACTGGGTGTGGTGGCTCACACCTGTAATC
>PVKP010016767.1:0-47477 GCA_004027715.1 Plecturocebus donacophilus
TAAGTCTGCTTTTGAGAAACAGCTACCTCATGAGGCTGCGGCATTCATCCCAAGGCCCCAAACTCAGTAGAGTGAAGAGCTCTGGCGTCTGATTTCAGCTCTTTCCTCAGCACTAGTTTCCAAGTCTTCAGACACCTGATGCTAAATAGGGGTGTGAGGTCTAGGATCACTTCCGGAGTGTTTTCCAACTCTCTCTCTTTCATTTAGGTACACCCCTGGTGGGATCCCTGCAAGAGACTATGCAGTCACTGTTACTGATAGGAGTCTGGAATCTCTCTCTCTCTCTCATTCTGTGTCTCTCTCTCTTTCTCTCTCTGTCTCTCTCTGAGTTTAGGATCTCTCTCTCTCTCTCTCTCTCTCTCTCACACACACACACACACACACACACACACACACACACACAAAAGTTTAATGCTGTCTTCTTTGAAATGAGTTCTGAGACTCAGGACTGATTTTTGAACTGCCCAGGAAGATCCTTGCAATTGCCAAAGATCTACTTCAGGAAGCAAGGTAGGGGCAGATTGATGACTGCTTGCCTTCCTCCATAAAAGTAGCTCTACTTTTATGTATTTTACACATTGGGCTTCCCTTTATAATTCCTTTAGTACAAAGGTCTCTGAAGCTAAAACAAACACTGGCTTAATCCTGAAAACTTAATCATATCTAATGTCTGCTTCAATTTAAAAACCCTGATGTTCCTAACAAGGGATGAGAGTTTACATTACTTTTTCCCTGTGTTGCCAAAATAACATCCAGAGGCAAACTGAGTATCTGATCTCAGCAGACTGACAATACTCCTTTAAAAACTTTGTAGCATTTTTTTTTTATAGCTGCTCCTCTTAAAGAATATTATTTAAGAAAAAAATACATATCAACTTGCTGTGCTATGGTCTAAATTCCTGTCTCGGAAATATTATAGGTGAATGTATTTCCAGATGCTGCAAATAATGGAAAATCATGAAAACTCGAATCAGGGTCCCTGTCCTTAAATGTGTTTCAGTTTGCATTTTGATAGCAGTTTAGAAATGTTATCGCTTGTTTTGTCACAGACATAATTCACATCTTTCTTCAGGCACTGTAAACAAGAGAAATGGTTTAATGGTCCCATAAAGGCACTCTGCTGATGGCTGAGATTAGGCCCTTTAGTAATGGATATTGGTGTGTGTATGTGTGAGTGGTATATGTACACAGTGGGGGTGGGGAGGGCTTGGGAGAGGTAAATGACTAGAAAAGAATCTTTGAGAGCCTCAGATGCAGCTGAAAGTGCCTTCTGCTTTTGTGTATCTTGGAAGATGGATTCACAAAGCATGTGACACCATTGTCTTTATTTATACTCAAGCCTTCCCCTTTGCTTCTAGAATTTAACTGAGCAGTAATTGATGTCATTGCGATCCATTTATTACCTGAAATTGAAGTGATATTAACTTAAAGTGAATGCTTTTCATCTATTGAGTGTATTCCTGACTACATATATTTGTATAAAAGGCTGTGTGCATTTTTCATGCCATGCTTGTATCTGGTGTTAAATAATCTAATTTATGTACACCTTTTACCTACCCCCTCCCTTTTATGGAGATTTTTTAAAAAATCACTGCTATAGCCAAGTGAACATTTTTTTTACAAGCACTTTATTGTCCGTATCATGATTTGTTTTGACTTTTTCAGTTACATTTTTTAGACAGGTGCAAAAAATTCTCCATGTTATACATCATTACTCTGGTCTACGGAAATGCCTTGAAATTTTTCAAAGCACATAAATTTGTAGACATTTAGTCTCAATTTTGTTTCTTTTTTTAATCAGCTAGTTTGTGTATATTGCTGTAAAATTGGCTACACAAGGCTGTTCATTTTTGGTTCTGAGAGTCAGAGGAAACCAAGAGTTAAGAGATTAAAATTAAGTGTCCTTTGTTGACTAGTTGAGCTGTCTCTGTCACTGGCAGGTGTCACTTTCCAGCCAGCCACTTTTATGTTTTCCTTATCCTTTTTCATTATAGACTATATTCTGGAACAGGAATCAACAAACTTTTTTCTGTAAAGAAGAGTCAGATGGTAAATATTTCAGGCTTTGTGGGTCGTATGGTTTCTGTTACAAGTACTCCATTTGGCCATTGTAGCTCAAAGTAGCCCTAGACTAGACCGAAATGAATGGGTGGGAGAGTGTTCTACTAACACTTTATTTACAAAAACAGGTGGAAGGCCAGATTTGGCCCATGGGCTGTAATTTGCCAACCTCTGTTCTAGAACAGCATACAGAAGACTATTCTAAAAGAATTTTTGAACAGACCACAAATCACAATCTCAAAATAAAGGGACTGTCTTCAAGGCTCTTCCTCCAAAACTATAGATTTGATTTCTGTTTAGAGAAGAATTAGAAATGTGATGTGTTTCTCTTCCCAGGGTAATTGTTTGCTACTCACAGAAACTGCTACCCTATTTCACTCTTATAACGAGAGTTGGGAGGAAAGCTGAGTGAAAGGTCAGAGCCAAGACAACTTATCACTGTGTTTGCTTTCACTGTCAACGTATAGAAGGAGACCTTTCCATCAATGTGACATTTTGGTTATGAGAGTGTAGGGAAAGCTTCAAATGTAGAATAGCAACATTCTTACTTCAGTGGAATATGAGTGGTGTGAATTTTTAAATGCTTTTGGTCACAGTAATAAGTTGCAAGAAGGCAGAATGCCTAAAAGCAGCATGAATACTCTGAGAAGTGTTTTTTTTTTTTTTTAAAGATACAAGTACCAAGAATATAGTACTAAGGTCATGTATACAGATACATTTATCATACACACATGAATTAGTCAAACTTAAAGAATACTGTCTAATATCTTTATTGGAGAATTTTAAAAACACTAAGTAAAGCTCTAATTGGACTTCTAGGAGCTCTTGATAATGAGGACTGTGTCTTACTATTTGTCTTCATTCCATAGCTTCATATTCCTTCACCCTCTCAGGACCTGCCATAGTGGCTGGGGCGTGGTAGATGAATTAATACATGAATTAATGAATTAGTTGCTTAAGAAATTAATGAATAAAAATCTCATATAATGTGATCGTGGTGGTCATGCATGAGTGTGTGTATATAAATAAATTTGAATTATATGCTCTGGAGTTCACCAGTTGCAATATTAAGACTGAGCCCAGGGCTGTAATTCTTAATGTGTTATGACTTAGTGTTAGATCTTTAGTGAGACATGGTGCTTAGCTTCTTTATGCCTTTTCAAAAGATCTGTTAAATGGGAGTGATTATATATATTCTTGTCTTGAATGATGAGAATCAAATACAGTATGGGACTATTCTTTGAAAATGGTTAAATATTATGTGCATTTGAGTTACTTTTTTGTTGTTTTTATATATATAGTTTGTGTTTTCTATTAGGAATCCAAACTCAAGCAGAGTTTCTTAAGTCAACACTTAAACATATTACCTTTGTTAACTTTACATCATCATCTTTACTGTAAAAATATAAACAGAAACATATGATTCATACATTTCTTTGTTCATTCTCTGGATTTACATTATCCTGTCAGTTATAACAAATATTATCTGTTTTCAATGCAAGGATACAAATAATGCCCCAATGTTATGATTGTTTGGGAAATTATTCTTGTATGAGCACATTTTAAATTCATATTCTCAGCCAGGTGCAGTGCAGTGGCTCACTCCTGTAATCCCAGTACTTTGGGAGGCAGAGGCGGTCAGGAGTTCGAGATCAGCCTGGCCAACATGGTAAAACCCATCTCTACTGAAAATACAAAAAAATTAGCCAGACGTGGTGGTGTAAGCCTGTAATCCCAGCTACTCAAGAGGCTGAAGCAGGAAACTCACTTGAACCCCCCGTGAGACAGAGGTTGCAGTGAGTTGAGATCGTGCCACTGTACTCCAGCCTGGGCAACAGAACGAGACTCTGTATCAAAATAAATAAATAAATAAAATAAGTAAATAAAAAATAAATTCATATTCTACACCTGTATTTCAAGTGTTCAAATGTGATTTTACCTTATGTATCTACCCTCAACCAAAGATGTAGTTGTATACTAGCATTGCTCTTGGAAATCTAAGGGCATTTCTATGCTCTGGAAGAATAATAATGACAAGATTGTATCCCCTTTCTAAAATATAGGTAGAAAAAAATTGAAAGCGATGATGAGTCACAGTTCATAGTTCTAAGATGAAAAAAGTTACTAATTAAGCAAACACTTCACGAAGAATACCATAACCCCAAGTAAACTTCTGAATTAAGAAGTGGTTAAGTTTATTTTGGAAGTGCATTTTTTTAAAGTCTTGGTATTTTGGAGCTCTTAAATTTAACCATTAGAACAACTCAAGTCATCATTAGTCGGCCTTAAGATGTGGTTTTAAAGGTCACCCTTCCATCAAAGAAAAAATGCAAGACACATCACTTGAGTGTTCTTTCTGCCTTTCCTCCCAAAAATTTGATTGTCCGGAGGAGTTGCTGATCATAAAAGTTTCCATGGAAAATGTGTTTGAAGAATGCCCCAGGAAGACTGCAGATTTTCCAGATAAATTATCTGAACTGTCTGAAGTTAGGGATAAAAATATGATATCATTTTGAACCACCACTTTGCAAATGAAATGAAGGAGTTAACTCACTTGATTTGATACACTTGAAGGAGGAAAGATTCACTTTAATTAAAACTACAAACAATACAGATGCCTGTAACTCTGTTCCAGACCCAGCAAGGATGGTACTGTAAGAGAAATGAAAAGTACCTAGCAGCCTCGGCAGCAGGCTGGAGCCGTGTTCAACGAAAGTAATTTAATTAGTGTTGATCATGACTCCAGATGATGGTGATTTGATAAGGAATAATTTAGTACTTAACAGCCTTTTACATGCACCAACTCCATGTGGGAAGGTAAAGCAAATTGCACAAAATGAATGTGCTGCTTTCGCTTGTGCCTGTGCCAATGAACTGGAAAACCGCCTGTTAGCAGACTCAGATTCTCAGCCCTGTGATGAAATACCCAACACATTTTCAACTCAGCCCTCTCTGATGAAAGTGAGTACACTACTGTTATTTAAGAATAAATAAGAGAAGTCATTTTTGTGACATAGAATCTCCAGGAAGCAGGAAAGTTAAAATGAGAAAGATAATGTAGCCTGCGGCTTTTGTGCAATAAGTTGAAGATTTTTAGGTTGGCTTTCTCTTTTTCTCCTCACATGCAGCAATTCAAAAAAAAAATATATTCTTGCCAGCTCAGATGCATTGGATTACTTATTTGGCTTATGATTAGAAAAAAAAAAATCAGTTTAAAGGGCCCACAGCTATGTAGCTATATCTATTGATAGATAGATATAGATATTACTAGACCTATGTGACTGAGGCCCACATAGGTTGAACCTGTTATGGAAAGAGCTGGGGATCCCAAAACTGCTGGAGCTGGAGAACCTCTAAGAATCTTGTTTGCATCTAAGGAAAAGGAAGATGTTGCTGGATTAAAAAAAAAAAACAAAAAACAAAAAAAAACCTCTTTTCAAGTACTAGACCTTTTTGAATGCAGCATACATCAGATCACAGTGGATTCAAATTTGCCCAATTATGAGTATCACCTAGAAAGTTTTATAAGATTCAGAATCCTGATACAACCCAGCTGTAATGATTGGAATTTCTGGGAGTGGTGCATTAGTTTTCTCCGGCTGCCGTAACAAAGTATCCACTAACTCGGTTGCTTTGTGAAATTTGTTGCCTCACCATTCTGGAGGATGGAAATCCAAGATGAAGGGTGTCAGCAGGGCTCTGAGGGCTGTGAGAATCTATTCCCTGCCTCTTCCCTAGCTTCTGGTAGTTTCCTGGGAACCTCTGGCATTCCTTGACTTGTAGAGGCCTCATTCTTACCTCTGCCTTCATTTTCAGGTGGCAGTCTCCCTGTGTGCATGTCTCTTTATCCAGATTCCCCCTTTTATAAGGATATTAGTCATATTGTATCAGTGCTCACCTTAGTTACGTTATGTTAATTTAATCTTCCAAGTAAGGACACTACTGAGATTCTGATGTTCAAATTTCAGCGTGTAAATTTTGAGGGGACACAATCCAACCAATAACAAATGGGGTCTGAGAATCCGTGTTTCTCCGGAAGCTTCCTAGATAATTTGATGATGCACCAGATGTGGGGCTCCTGTGTTCAGGCATTGGCTTGCATCTGAGAACGCTTTGAGAATTCTTATGCCCTGCAGTAGACTGAATGTTTGTGTCCCCCTTCCCATCCTCACCCCCAGAAAATTCAGATATTGAAACTTAAATTCCCGTGTGATGGTGTTTGGTGGTAAGGACTTTGGGAAGTGATTAGGTCATGAAGATGGAGCCAATGGGATTAGTTCCCTTATTCCTTTATTAAAGAGTTCCCAGGGAGCTCCCGTGTGATTTTTGCCGTGTGAAGTTGTAACGAGAAGATGGCTATCTGTGAACCTGGATGTGAGCTTTCATCAAACATTGAATCTGCTGGTGACTTGACGCTGGATTTCCCAGCTTCCAGAACTGAGCAGTAAATACCTGTTGTTTATAAACCACATAGTCTATGGTATTATTGTTACAGCAGCCTAAACAGACTAAGACATGCCGTTTCTTCGAAGGTCACTTCTGGAAACTCACTAGGCCAATCTGAAAGCAGTAGAGCACCAAACAGCAGAGCACCAAACAGCATTTCCACTAGCATGGATCATGCCTTTTGCTTCTAGGTCAGTGCAAATGGACATTTTGATAGGAGGCTGTTGTCGTTCTAGCAGCTGTTCCTGATGGCACCCCAAACATGCCTTTCCTCCCAACCCTCCATTCCATACCTATCTGGTATAATTTCTCCTGTGAAGTTGAAGCACGTTTTCAGATGTCTCATCAGGGTCAAAAAGCCAGATATGTTCAAGTAACTTAATTAGTGTAGCTTTGATTAATCCCCCTCAGATGTTTTTAAACTTTATATTGATATTCATTCATTATAATGCAAAAATCTGAATTGTATAGTTTAATGCATTTTACATATGTATATATCTATATAACCACCATCCAGAGCAAGATATAAAATGTTTCCAGCAAGATATATTTCCCCAACTTCTCACCTGTGAGGTCATCTGTGTTTTTGCATGTAATTTGTCCCTTTTTATTCCTGTGTTGTATTCATTTTATTGTATGCATATGCCATGATTTATTTATCCATTTGCCCGTTGATGAATATTTGAATTTTTCCAGGTTTTGCTATCATGAATAAAGCTTCTTTGAACATTCTTACACATGTCATTTGATGAACATATCCCCTCCTTTTTCTTGGATATATACCTAAGGGTGTATTAACGGATCTTAGGGTAGATTTATGTTGCCCTAGTAGGTATTGCCAAAAAGTTTTCCAAAGTGCTTATTATACTAATCCATACTTTCAGCAGCTTGCATAAAAACTCCTATTGCTCCTGGGCAACAAGAGCAAAATGCCATCTCAAAAAAAAAAAAAAAAAAAAAAATGGCCATTGCTTCATGTCTTCACCAAAACTTGGTAATGTCTATCTCTTGCAGGGAGTCATACTAGTGCTATCTATATCTGTTCATCAGACAGCTATAGCTATGTAGTGACAATCTCGTGTGGATTATTTTGCAGTTTTCTGAAGAATAAAGATTTTAAATAGCTTTTCATATATTTTGTTGTTGTTCCCATTTGTTTTGCCACCTGGGTATCCTCTTTTATTAGCAGCCTTCCTGTTTCAAGACTTTTTGCCCATTTTTTAAATGGGGAATATATTTTGTCTTATATAGATATTGCAATTCTTATTTTGTTAAATATGAGTTCTTTGTCAGATCTTTCTACTTGAAACATCTTATAACTTGTGACTTACTTTGCTTTTTGTTAAATAGTGACTTTTGTAAGTGTTCTTAATTTCAGTGAAGTCTAATTTGTTGATTTTTTTTTTTTTTGATGGTTAGTGCTTTATGTGTCCTGTTTATAAGTATGTTCCTACTTCATGGTACTCAAGACTTAAAATACAGTAATATTAAACGGTGTAGTCTCTAATATGGCTGACATTTTATAGTCTCTAATATGGCTGATAAAGATGATAAATTTTATATCATACTGCATGCATATTAGTTAGCTATAGAGGTCTTATCAATTTTTATTCATGTAAATTTGATCTAATCTCTCAGGTATAATGTGATTTGTTATTTGAATTCCTTGTAGGTTGCTATGCTTTTTCTTATAAAAGTGTAAAACCTGATACTTAATCATCTCATCATCTAACTCCCACTTACAAGTAAGAACATGCAAAAACCCAAGTTTTAGTGCTAAAACTTGGGTATATGCATGTTCTTACTTGTAAGTGGGAGTTAGATGATGAGAACACATGGACACAAAGGGGAAGAACAGACGCTGGAGCCTACTTGAGAGTGGAGGGTGGGAAGATGAAGAGGATCAGAAGAAAATAACTACTGGATACTAGGCTTAGCATCTGGCTGATGAAATAATTGGTACAACAAATCTGCATGACATGAGTTTACCTATATAACAAACCTGCACATGTACCCCTGAACCTAAAATGAAAGTTAAAAAAAAAACAAAGCTTGGGTATACACATTTTGCTAAATATGTTCAAAGATGTAATAAATAATTAAAAACCATTTGTTTAAAAAAAAGAAATGCATGTTTAATGTATTACAAAGGTGTGTCATTTAGTATTTGTTATTCTAAGATATCACGTACACACACATAACATGCACATATACATAGGGAGACAATTTTCTTTCTTTCTTTTCTTTTTTTTTTTGAGGCAGTCTTGCTCTATCGCCCAGGCTGGAGTGCAATGGCACAATCTAGGCTCACTGTAACCTCTGCCTCCCGGGTTCAAGCGGTTCTCCTGTCAGCCTCCTGAGTAGCTGGGATTACAAGCGCCTGCCACCACACCTGGCTAAGTTTTCTATTTTTAGTAGGGACGGGGTTTTGCCATGTTGGCCAGGCTGGTCTTGAACTCCTGGCCTCAAGCAATCCGCCTGCCTCAGCCTCCTAAAGTGCTGGAATTACAGGTGGGAGTCACCACGCCCAGTGACAATTTTCTTATAGAGTACCACTTTATTGATTTGTTTATTTGAGACAGAGTCTCACTCTGTCACCCAGGCTGGAGTACAGTGGCACAATCTCGTCAACCTCTGCCTAATGGGTTCCAGTTATTCTCGTGCCCTAGCCTCCTGAGTAGCTGGAATTATAGGTAGACACCATCAGGCCTGGCTAATTTTTGTATTTTTAGTGAAAATGGGGTTTCACCTTGTTGGCCAGACTGGTCTAGAACTCTTGGCCTCAAGTGCCCTCATTGGCCTCCCAAAGAGCTGGGATTACAGGTGGGAGCCACCATGCTGGGCCTAGAGCACTGCTTTAAAATCGTGGATTTTTCTTTTCACATTTAACAAGTTTTGTCCAAGAAATGTAGACAAATGTAAAGAGAATAATATTAACTCCTTCTTGCCCTTCATTTGGCTTTTATTATTTATTAACATTTTTCTAATCTTATTCATCACTTTCCTCATACCTAATTATTTTTATAGAGTATTTTAAAGAAAATTCTGGATATTTTATTTGTACATATTTTATGAACCTCTAAAATAAAACTTTTTAAAATATGACTACTGTGCCATTATCACATCCAACAAAATTGACAATGATTTATTAAATTATCTAATACCTAGTCTGTATTAAAATGTCTTATTTGTTACAGAGTTGTCTTTTTATAGTTGTTTGTTCAAATCAGAATTCAAACAAGTCGTTTTATAATTGATTCTTGAGGCTCTTAAGCCTTTTCTATGAGAAGAATTAGAGCTTTCTGACTTGGTAAAGTTAATGCACATGAGTATCCCTGACCTACAGAGATATACAAAATTTCTCTTTTGTTTTTCTTTTTTATTTACTTTGAATAGGTATATTAACCATATGTGTACACACACACACTTTACATTAAAAAATACTTTGAAATAGAATACCCAGGGTAATTATTTTATTTTTATGTATTAAGTTTCTTAGATGACTTAAGTAAAATTTGCCTATTTGGCAAATTAGTTTTCTAGGATATTTCAGATGACTCTTGAGTGCCCCTGAATACTTGTATCAAAATAATGTGCACATAAAACAAATAATATTTGCTGAAGCTTCGTAGTTTCTGATATCAATTTTTTTCTTTTTCTTTATAGAATTCTAAATCTCATCTTGAACTGTATTTTTTCTTCTTTTTTTTATAGAATTCGTGATATCAAATTTTTATATTAAAAATATATATAACATTCAAGCTAATGCAAATTTATAATGCTGTAATGACATAATTAAGATTGAATGACAAATGACATCATAAAAGACAAAATTTCTCTTGTCATATCTTCCTTTTTGGAATGTAGATTTAACATACTGTGTTTTAATTTCAGTTTGTATAACAATTAGAATACATCTCCAGAATGTGTGTCTCTGTTATGTTTATCCCTGGACTATTCATACCTGTGGTTATTGAATGTAAATTAAAAAACCTATTCTTATGACTACTTTTTCCTTTTTTAACCCAATTTTCCATTTATACCAAAAATTTAATTATTCTAATTGTATTTCTAATAGGCATTTGTTTTCAGTTTCGTATGGAAGAATAAAAAATATATAGCTTTTTTTTTTTCAAGACAAGAGTCTCACTCTGTCGCTCAGGCTGGAGTGCAATGGCATAATCTCGGTTCACTGCAACGTCTGCCTCCTGGGTTCAATCAATTCTCCCACCTCATCCTCCCAAGTAGGTGGGATTATAAGCACCCACCATCATATCCAGCTAATTTTTGTATTTTTGTAGAGACAGGGTCTTGAACTTCTGACCTTAGGTGATCCACTTGCTTCAGCCTCCCAAAGTGTTGGGATTATAGGCATGAGCCACCACACCCAGCCTATAGCATGTTTTTTAATTATTGGATTTAAAGCTGTGATTCCCTCGCCACATACATATTTTTCTAGTTTTCATATTTTTGTGATGTAGCTTTGTATGTTATTAAACGTAAATGCATATAAGCATTACCATGCATTAAGTCACTGTAAAAAGGTGAAAACATCATTTGATAGAGAGTAATTGTTTTATAGTGGATTACATGTGACAAACAACATTTATGTTTTTCTCAAATTTCATCTTCACAGTTCTGGTAATTAGATAGGCAGATACTTAATCTCTATTTTATAGATGAAAACTGGCCTCAAAGATGTTGAGTTTTTGCCCAAAGTAACATCAGTCACTTCTGGACCTGCTCCTGGATTTTCTTTGTCACATTCTAGTTGGCATTTCATTAAACTATTATTATTGATGCAGTTCATATATTTTCCTTTCAATAATGCTTAAAATTATATTTTGGTCTTTAGTTGAATCTTGACTAATCAGTTGTAATCTTTCTGTTTTAGTCATTGGAAACCGTTCTGATATGTTTTCAAAATGTACTTTCTTGAAACTGAGCTTCTAGCATTGTTAATATCAGTTAAGCAAATTACAAGTGATTCACTTCAGTTATGAGAGAAAATTCAAGCATGCAGTTTGTTCCACAATAAAGGCAGAAAAGGAGTATATGAAAATTCTTTGGAATCTTCTGCTATTGAAATTCATCAAATGTAATTTTTCTTACATATATATGTTAAAATGAAATGTGAATGACATTTTTAACAAAAGAAATAGAACACATTAATCTCTGTAATTCATAATAGTATTTAATTTTTGTGGATTTTTTTTTTTTCTAGTGGCTTTTCATGGCCTACCATTGAAAATCAAGAAAGAACCCCACAGTCCATGTTCAGAAATCGGCTCTGCCTGCAGTCAAGAACAGCCCTTTAAATTCAGCTATGGAGAAAAGTGCCTGTACAATGTCAGGTAAAGCCACCAGGTGTATGTATATAGGAGAGTGGTTCTTATTGAAACAAAAAGTCCAGAATAATATGAAATCTGAAGTCATATTTTATGAGTTGCACTTTTAATATGAAACAAGCTAATTAGGCAATGCATTTAGCAGAATTCTAAAGAACAATTTACCATCCAGTCACACACTTTGGATTCATTTTAAAGCAATAATTTTCGTCCAGATCATTAGTTCCTTTTCTACTATACTGATGCATCTTGGAATTGAAAAAGGGGTCTTATTTGGCACAAGCAGCTTTTGAAAGTTCCCATTAGAATGAATGCATTATGCACTTTAGATAGGACGTTTGTAGAAAAAAAATAAAACATTTGGCAGGTCTAAGCAGTACATTAGTTATCTGTCAGGCTTTGCAGATGATCTATAAGATGAGTTCATGGACAATTGCAATAAAACTCGAATTTTATAAGGCTTAGCAGAGGCTATTATCTGTTAAAAAGCTGGTTGTTCTTCTGATGATAATAAAGGGTGGTGCAGTAAAAGTACATTGTTCATTTGTTAGAAAATTTAATAACATATATGTTCATTAAAAACTCTTAAAAGTAAATTGCATGCTGCTACTTTTCATATTGGCCTTTAATTGCATAAAGAAAAGGTTGGCTGTCTCTACTGCCTATTATCACTCTCAATTACAGTAGAAACTTAGTTCTTAAAAGGAATTAGTTTGGAAACTTACACAAATGATTCCAAATATTTGTATGTTTTATAAGTTATATCACTTCAGATTCATAGTACATTATGATCCAAAGGGGTCTTCTATTAAATATTTCCTCAGATATTTATTGCATACACTGTTTATGTCCAAGATATATAAGATTCTAGAAACTTAGACTTGTGCCATTATGGCAGCTAACCAATGTTCAGATATTTTATTACCATTTGTTCTTGCAAACTTGTCTTTTATATTTGCTTTTCTAAGAGATTCACCAGAGCCTGAAATTATGAGCTAGCTCAATTGAAACTGCAAAGTTTTATTTAAAAGTCTCTTGGCCAGGAGCTGTGGCTCACGCCTGTAATCCCAGCACTTTGGGAGGCCGAGGCCAGTGGATCACGAGGTCAGGAGATCGAGACCATCCTGGCCAACATGGTGAAACCCCGTCTCTACTAAAAAATACAAAAATTAGCCAGGTGTGGTAGCACACGCCTGTAGTCCCAGCTACTTGGGAGGCTGAGGCAGGAGAATTGCTTGAACCTGTAAGGTAGAGGTTGCAGTGAGCCGAGATCGCGCCACTGCACTCCAGCCTGGCGCCTGGCAACAGAGCAAGATTCTGTCTCCCAAAAAAAAAAAAAAAGAAGTCTCTTGTAGAAGCTAACTATTAAAGCATACTGAGTTCAGATAAGACAATATTGATTGATCTGAGTTCTATTTTAGAGTTTAGTGTCGTTTTTATATTTTCTCCTCACAAGTACTCTGTATTCACAGCATTACTATTTAACATATGAAAGAATTTCTAGTCAATGCCAATTAGATATGGAATTGTCATTGCATTTCAGCATTAATCAGAATTGTGACTGTGAAATCATCAGTTTTATATGCCATATCTGACATCTGTAAATAAATCATAAAGGAATTGCCTGAATATTTTGAGTTTCTTTTGGGGGATGAATAATCCCCAGAGTGTTATATAGTATATGCAATAAATTCTGGTACTTCCATCTCTCTATACAGAAAATTTTATTGAGTACAGCATTTCATGGGAGAATAGTATCATTTTTTTCTTCATTCACGAGAATGAGTTAGGTGAACCATTTCACGAAAGAAGTGAGGTTTTATCCAGAAATACTGGTGAAGAACATAGGTGAAACCAAACATGATCTCGTTATATGAACACTGTTGAATTTGCTTTAAAGCAAAAGCAGGCTTGTGCAGCATACATTCCTTTACTACTTGTAAAATATTTTTGCAGCTGGATATAATTCTGTTGCATTGATGGAGCCACAGAATAAATTATTTCATAATTTAATTCAAAAAGAAATATTTCTTTCCGAGAAAAAGTATACTGATCCTTGTTTTTTACTTAATTAATTAATTTATTTATTTTTCAATGACAGGATCTCACTCTGTCACCCAGGCTGGAATGCAGTGGTGCGATCTTGGCTCACTGCAACCTCTGCCTCCTGGGTTCACTAGATCCTTGTACCTCAGTCTCCTGAATATCTGGGCCTACACACATGCACCACCACACCCATCTAATTTTTTATATTTTTAGTAGAGATGGGGTTTCACCATTGTTGCTCAGTCTGTTCTTAAACTCCTGTGCTTAAGCAGTCCTCCCATCTCAGCCTCCCAAAATGCTGGGATCATGGACATGAGCCACTGCGCCCAGGAAATGCTTTTTATTTTAAAATGAAATATAGCATTCTAACTTAGAAATGTCCTGTTGTTAAAAAATTTAAGAACATTTATTTTCAGTAAAATATTTTATAGTTGACAAAAATTAGTTAAATCACATTCCTGAAAGCTACACATAAGAAAGCAGTTTAAATTCATAATATAAAATCAAGCTTACTCATTGTATTCTTTGGTAATTGTGAGTGTTTAGAAGTTAGATTATAACAGAATTTTATTCCTAATAACATTATTTTGTAGTCATTCTCCAAGAAAGTTTAAATATATCAGAGACATTTTAATTTACCTTATTAATCTTCATTATCCCATGTTAGGCAGTTAATGCCAAGAACCATTTATTTAATATAATAATATGAAAATAAAGTAAAAGCATTGCCTTCTTAAAATCCCACCACAAATAAAAGCAAGCTAGGTGTAGCCTCTACCTTAGTAAGCTGATGTTAGTTCTTGTTTTAAAATCTTACATAATATAAAAGGATTATGATATCAGAACTATTTAATGATTTAGGAAAAATCTATCAAACTTTATCAAATAGATATATCAAGAATAGATAGAAAAAAATACCACTGCTTTTTTGGACAGTAATTTTCCTTATACTAAGTTGTCTGTATATGCATTAAAAATACACATTTTATATTTATTCTGTTACAAGGTTTTGCATTAGTTATCCAATTTCCTGTTTAAAGGTGTTGTAATTTTGAAGTTTATCTGTTCTGGAATTAAAAAAACAACAGCAACAACAAAGTTTTCATTTCCATTTGACTTAAGTCTAAAATATCTTTTCTTCCTTTGGATTAGAAACTTTTTAAAAAAAAATTGCTCCAAAGAAAGAAATGTTCTCTTTTCTTTTGTCCCCTGGGTAGTGCCTATGATCAGAAGCCACAAGTGGGAATGAGGCCCTCCAATCCCCCCACACCATCCAGCACGCCAGTGTCTCCACTGCATCATGCATCTCCAAACTCAACTCATACGCCGAAACCTGACCGGGCCTTCCCAGCTCACCTCCCTCCATCGCAGTCCATACCAGATAGCAGCTACCCCATGGACCACAGGTAACCTACAGATACCAGTTTTCTAGAAACTGTTTTTTGCGTTCCTGGAAGAAATTTCTATCAATAGTTCTGAAGACCTAGAGTAGATTTAAGGTGAGCCTGTTAATTTTGCACATCTGTGTGAACTATTTTTAGAAAGAGTTCACTCTATCTATACTTAGGATTTGTGGAGAAAGTCATTTATAAACATTCCTTTAATAAACTAAATTGGTTGCTAAAATGGAAAATTAATCTACTGACATTTGAACGTTTCCCTTTCGCTTTGCTTGAATTAAATTGCTTCACTTAAACTTTAAATCAGATCATCCCATTTTTATGAGCATATGTGTGTACTTGTTCTGTAAAGTTAGGAGACTAATTTTAGTAGGTAGCTTATGGAATTAGGTTTTTTACCTTATATTGAATGGTTCAGCTGTACATAGTTTTGCAGAATAGAACTTACTTGATTAAAACTGTTTACCATCCTTTCCAAGTGATGAATATTTAATGTCAGTAGAGACTTGACTCTGGACACTGAGAATATGCAATTAAAGAGATAGAGACTAAATTAGTACTACTTAAAAAGGAGCAAGGCAAGAAACACAGCATAGATCTAGGGAGAATACTGTGTTGCGTAATTATGGACTCCTCAAGATTTAGAAATTCATATTTAAATAAAATATTAAATGAAACATTTAGAGGTTCTGAGAAGCTTAAAATACATCTTAAAATCCAGGTTGCTTATATACAGCATCTCTCCTTCTTTATCTCTTCTGTTTGGGCTTCTGTGTGCAATGGTGTGCTAGTAAAGATTTAACGGCCTGCATGGGAGAAAAACAAAACACCCTATCTGTAGCTTTTGCTGGGTCTGTGATGTACTTATTGCTTTCATGACCCACTATGAGCCATCACTGTGACAAACCTGAATGCTGATTTGGAAAGATGCCATAGCACAACGTAGTGTAGTATTTCTATCATAAGGATATGGGAGACATAAGTAACCTCAGGTGCATAACTGGTAATGAAATGTAAAATAATTAGAAAGTGATGAGTTTTGCATTTTTATCTTTTGTATCTAACATATATTTTGATAGTACAGTTATCACTTATGTAATTTGACTCTTAATAGTGACTGTGTTTAAGAAATGGCTCAAAAATTTCCTGTAATTTAACAATAGGTCAATGTAAACTGTCTCTGAGACACCATTGTAAAAATAACTCAGCCAAAGGAATCTTCTAGATCAGCAGAGGAAAGCAGAAGATGTGCCACTGGCAACTTTCTGAATATAAGGGAGCACTCAAATCTGCTTTTTATAGGTTTTTTTCATGGGACTCAGTCTCTATTTCAGAAACTCATTTTGCAATAAAGGGCATAAGATGAAAGCATTCTTTACAATGTGATACTAAGCCTTATCTTTTCCACCCTTGTTTTCGTCACTAAGCCCTCTCGTGGGGTAGTTATTAAATGCTTCCTATTATCTTTTTCTTCTCACCCTGTAGCCTTGAGACTTTGTCAGAGGGCAATGGTATGTGCATCTGTGTAAACAGTTTTGTAAATACAGATGAAAGAATTCTTATTGCAGGGTGGGCCATTAAACAGATGCACATTGTGCAGAGCTAAAAGGGAAGGAAAGTATGAACAAACAAAGTTTTATTTTCTCCACTACTGGCGACTTCTTGGAGTTCTTGATAATTGAATCTCCCTCTTCAGATCAGTGCCAGAATTATAGATTGTATAATTTGCTTTTGGTGCAAACTAGTTATTTCTTAGGGAAGGTGACTGCTGAATAAGCAGTGTGCCTGGTTTTAGGTGACCTAACTTGAAATGCTTTAGCCAAATCCATTTTAGTTTCTCTACTTGAAGTCAAATATTTGAGACTGAGAACAGCCGGCCCGGAACTCCAAGAGGGAAGCTCAGGGTCTTTTCCCACTGACCCCTGACTGAGTTTTGAGGACAGTACCAGCTGGCCAGTCCAGGAAAATCTCTAAAGCCGTATGTTTCTGAGGAGGATTTCTTAGAGGGCTCTGGCCAACAAATGACAGTCCCTCAGTTATAAATGGTAAATTTGCTCTGGGAACAGATCCTTTTCCCAGAACACCCCCACCAGCCAGGCACCCCACTTCACTCTGGGAACGCTTGACGGCCAACTGGCCTGCACCCTGCTTCCTTTCCTCAGCCTCGTTCTGCTCCGTGGGCCAGCCCTTTGGCACCTTTTCCTGAACCCACTGTGCAGGAGTCCTGTCTCTCTTTCTCAGAGTTTCCACCACTTATGCCCCGTTTTTTCTTTATCTAGGAGTTCATCAGCATATTTTCCTTATCTGTTAACTCCTTTGCAGAAGCTTCTTGAATCACTTTCTCTTCACCATTGGTCAGTGACTCCTAAGAATTGCACCAAAACCTTGCAACTTTTTGGGAAGCATGTGTGTTTGATAAATGTATGTTCCCCAGCAACTTCCAAATGGAATCAGGTCGACTTATAAAAACAAATGGCTTGATTCCTTAACAAAGCTTTCAGTTACAAGTATTATTAACTTCCTTTTAAGGCTTCACAAGTGAGCCAGTTTCTTATTTTAACTTCAAGTTACAATTTTCTGATTCACTCCTTGACAGTTCTTAATGATAATTTCTGTTTCTTTTTTTGGCTAATGAAATAAGCAAGAGAAGGGAAATGAATGCAGTGCTATTCAGCCTAACTGCTTTGCAATATCCGAGTTTCTAAGTTTATTTTCTGCAGGTGTAGGTGGAATTTCAGTGCTTTCCCTGGCCACCAGTGAGCCTAGAGTTAAATCACAGGATGGAGTGTTCTTAGAAATGCTAAAGCAATTGCTTTGCCATTCTTTAGCTTTTACCTTATTTTCATTTAACATTACCTAAATTAAATGCTAACTTTCCAAATTAAAATCTCAGGAATGCTTTTAGTGGGGGGGAGGCATTTAATAGGCTTACATTTGCCCATAGAAATGTTTTATAGGTTATTTTTAAGCACTCCTGGGGCATTTTTAGAGCACTTTTAAATCTTTAATTAATCCACATCTTTGTGGTGGGTCACTGATATTACGGATGAGAGACACAGAACAGAACGATTATGTGATTAGCCAATCGTTATAAAGTAGAACCAAGAACAAAGAAGGTATAGGACATAATCCTAGCCTTCTGCCGAGGCCTCAGAACTTCCTTATGTCCTAACAGTCGGACTTGCCCCAAATCTGTACAACACTATCTGTTATTTTCACCTTTGGAAATCAGTTGTATATTTATGCTTGTTTTTATCAACCTGATACTCTATTCGAATCTATTGGAAGCCGATATGGTCTGCATTGCTGTTTGACAGTAAAGAGGTAATCTTTTTAAACCCAGCTTGGTTTTGAGTCCTTATAATACCCAGTTTTGTTTCTTACAATGTTAATTAGGAGATTGTTGAGGAATTAAAAGTCCTGCTGATTTGAGAAAAGAGTCATTCCTCTCTTGCTTCCTCAGCAATGGATGGTAATGGAAGGAAACCAATAAATACGTTTTTGTTTGATTTTTTATTGTTGTTTATTGATTAGTTTGCTAACAGATTTAAAAGATAGAAGATGCAGTTTGAGATCAGACTCTGTTCCCCCCCACCTTTTTTTTCCTTGTATATAATCACTTAAGGCCCTTTTTGTGTGGAAATCATAAGTGATCCAATTGATTTAGATCTGGGCATTTTAGCCATTAAGGGGTGTGCGTGTGTGTGTGATCCTCAAAGTTGTTCATTGCTCTCCAATCTGTACTCGAAGTCCATCTTTAATTCATATAGTGCAACAGTGCCACAGGAGACTGATTAGAAGGCGAATACAAGTCATATGATTAAAAAGCATAGAGCCACTAATCTAGGAAGGAAAAATGTAATGTTTGTTAAAGATTTCCACTTCAGGTCATCTGGTATCATGTTCATTCACTAAGACATGAAAAACCGTATTAGTATTTTAAAGAATGTTCCATGTTACCATTTCATCTGAAACACACTCTTTTATTCCCTAGATTTCGCCGCCAGCTTTCTGAACCCTGTAATTCCTTTCCTCCTTTGCCGACAATGCCAAGGGAAGGACGTCCTATGTACCAACGCCAGATGTCTGAGCCAAACATCCCCTTCCCACCACAAGGCTTTAAGCAGGAGTACCACGACCCAGTGTATGAACACAGCACCATGGTTGGCAGTGCGGCCAGCCAAAGCTTTCCCCCTCCTCTGATGATTAAACAGGAACCCAGAGATTTTGCATATGACTCAGGTAGGCCTGTGCTCTGCTCAAATTACATTCAAGGCACCTTTTCACCTCCCTTGTCACGTTGGTTAGTGTTGATATCAGACTGGGCAGCTCTTGACCATTTTTCTAATGGGATCTTTCAGATTTTGTCCCTTCATTGAAACTTCATCTACGTGTAAAGAGTTGGACTTCAAGTCATTTTGACATGACGTGATGGTTTAGTGTCTGGAAACAAAACCAGTTTAAAGAAAAGTACACTTTACAGAATTATGCACACTCTCAGCTCGAGAGGGACATTGCAGTTTTTTTTCTTAATTCAGTGCTTTTTTAAAATTTTTCTATTTTGCTACCATAGTGCTACTTAATAACAATGTTTACCAAAAGTAATATTCTTCTGAAATGGGTTATAACATTTTTAAAAAATGTTATTAATTATAACATTTTAAAAAAATTATTGGAGGCAAAGATTCTAAGTGTTTGTAAGAGTTCTTACATATTAAGAGGAGAATAACACAGATTATTCACAGAGCCTAGCTTTGTCTCTGTGAGCTAGAAAGTAGTATAGAGCAGCATGGCAAGGGGAAGAAAGAAGGAAGGGTTTGAAATACTTTCCAAATAATATCACCAACTTTGCCAATATTTGAACCTTGAGATTTTTAGAAGAATTACTTAACTCTTTTGAGTTTTTCCTTCTATAATCTGCCAAATCAGGACATTTGTTTTTAACACATCTCAGGTATTTTGAAAAAAAAAATCTATGAAATAAAAGCTAATGTTTATAAGGTTACCATGTACCTTATAAGGTTACCATGTACCTTATGATCACTGAGGCAGGCAGTGTTTCTCGTGCCTCAGTCTCCCGAGGCAGTAAAATATTATTAGCGTTATTGTATCTGTGGTCAATAGTTGGTTGTGGATATGGAAATATTAGAGAACAATATCATTTCCTTTTGTCTGGATATAAAGTTTGGGCATTCTTTATGAAGGGACTATTGCTTCCTCTGTGAGTTTTCCTAGCAGTCTACTTGACTAAAAACTGTCTCCAGGTCTTGAGTTACCAATTTGCATATAACATTACCTGCTTCATAATTAACTTCCCTTAAGGCTCTGCAAAAGAGAGCCTTATGACTTAGGAGTCTCCATCTGGTCATCCTTTGTGTACCCTTCTACACTGGCCAATAGGTTCAAAGGACTAATGAAAGCGGCCACCTTGAGGCATGCCTCAACTTCTAGAAAGTGTGCCAGCTCCCCAAGATCTATGAATTCTCTGCCTCAGCTTCTAGAAAGTGTGCCAGCTCCCCAAGATCTATGAATTCTCTGCCCAACTGGCCTTAAGTCTACTTTGAGGACCTTAGCAAGTTCATACCAGGCCCTGTTTTCTGAAGGCAGAGCACACGGCTACTATAGATAGCCCTAGGTTCAAGGGTGGCTAAAGGGCAGCTGTTTGTGAGGGCATGAGGATAGATCTTGATGTGTGAGCCTCTCACAGTGTGGCACAATATTGATATCAAGGATAGGAAGAGACAAAAAGTGGGTGGGCTAGGATCTGTAGGCACTGGCTCTCTCCATACCATACTCTTCCAGGCTAATTTTGGAGATTTCCTCAACTACTAAATTTGACATAGCTATGAGTTTGTTATGGGATAGTTGCAAAGATGAGGAGCAGACACCTTATTTATCAGTTTGCTTGGTTGATTTATCATTTAAGAAATTTTAAGAGATTGTATAAGGGTGTTTATTTGAATTTTTGCCCCAGGTACTATAATTTGGGGACCATCTTGAAATTCCCATTGTGATTTCAGTTTAGAACCTTTTTTATCTGTCCATTGGTGTCTGTAATTAATAACCCTGCAATACAGTGGACTCTACTATAAATAGTATACCTTTCTCTTGGTAAATTTCAAATCCTGTTAATTGATAATTTAATTTGTTGTAGTTTTTTAAATTCATCATGATTTCAAGAAACCTTACATGGAAATCTATAAATTAGCTCCAAAAATCATAACACTAAAAATGTTTCTTTTTGTGCTCTAAAAATGTTTTTTGTTTGTTTTGAGTCTCCCTCTATCTCAAAACAAACAAATAAACACTCCCAGGCTGTAGTGCAGTGGTACCTTCTCAGCTAACTGCAACCTCTGCCTTCCAGGTCCAAGTGATTCTCCTGCCTCAGCCTCCCGAGTAACTGAGATTACAGGTGCACGCCACCCTGCCCAGCTGGTTTTTGTATTTTTAGTAGAGACAGGGTTTCACCATGTTGGCCAGGCTGGTCTTGAACTTCTGACCTCAGGTGATCAGCCCACCTCGGCCTCCCAAAGTGCTGGGATTACAGGTGTGAGCCACCATTCCCAGCCTAGAAATGTTATTATATGTATGATACCAAAAAGAGCAACACTGAAACTGTTTTCTTGATCTGTGATTGCTCCATGTATATCTTCTCGTATTTATATTGTATATACAGTTATATGTAGTGTGGTATTGAGCATGTATAACTTTTCTTAAGAAGATGTGAACCTAATGGAAAAGAGATTTAAAGATTCTAATAAGGGCAAAATATAGGAATTTGTACTATAAGAGCTAATTGTCATTCATACATAATGTGGACTTCAGAACCCGTCATTGACCCTCAAAAGCACAAATTGAGTCATGAATAATAACCTTCAAAACATAATGCAGCATCCTTTTTAGAAGGTATGTATGGCACCTCTTCTGTAAGTAAGCCATATGTCTTGCAGATTACTTGTAAAATACTTACCTGGGAAGCTGTTAATTTTATATTGTATTCTCCCTTTTAAATTATATTTAAAATTGCCCAAGTTGTATCACTTTTAAGTTCTAATTTCAGTATTGCCAATAGGATACAGTTCTGTTTTGCTCGAACGTCAAATGGTAAAATTATAACTTTCTGATAGGATTTAAAATAAATATAGTAACCCCATAACCAGGGCCTATGAAAAATTAATCTGTGGGTATCCAAATGTATTTTACTGGCCACAAAATTGCTGCAGTTGAGTCATCTGTATCTGTCATACATTGCAATCAACAAGTATGATCCGTAGATATTTTGTTTGATTGTCATTAGTTTTTCTTTCATCCCTGCTGAAAGTACACTTAATAACTTTTGAGGAAATCTAATGTATTTATCACTGAGTGGTTTCTTTTTTCACCTATTGGTGTTGAACAAATATCACATTAGGAAGTATTTTATGTGTGGTTTAAAAACAGTGTAAAAAGCATTTTCTTATTTTTATTTGTATTTTTATTTTGAGACAGAGCTTCACTCCATTGCCCAGGCTGGAGTGCAGTGGCGTGATCTTGGCTCACTACAATCTTCCCTCCCAGGTTCAAGCAATTAACCTGCCTCAGCCTCCGGAGTAGCTGGGACTACAGGCATGTGCCACCAGGCCTGGCTGATTTTTGTAAATTAGAGATGGGGTTCACCATGTTGGCTAGGCTGGTCTCAAATGCCTGACCTCAAGTGATCCGCCTGCCCCAGCCTCTCAAAGTACTGGGATTACAGGCATGAGCCTCTACACCCTGCCGTAGAAAGCATTTTCTAAGTCAGTTAACCTAGCATCTATGATCCAAAGACTATTCTTACAGAAGGCCTTTAGAACTCTTTATTGCTTAATTCTGTACACCATCAATGTTGTGTAAATAAAAGAAGCTTTATAAGGGAAAAAGTAGTATGACTGTGCTCTAATAAAGCTTGACATTAATTATGACATGGGAAATGGAAAGTCTATTAGTTATAATTATAATTACAGGAATGCAATTTCAACTGCCGAATATTTAAGATAAAAAATGCAAAATACTATGTTGGTAGAGGAGAAACTTTTTTTCAGGAGAAGAGGAAAGAATTTTGATCAGAAGACAGTGAAGAAACAAGAAATAGATATTTAGGGCCAATTTGATGAAGGAGTACAGTGTGATTATGATGGTAGATGGTATTAGGTTCTGAAAGATCCATTCTAAACCATCTCTTGTTGTCCCTTTCCTTCTCTCCTTCTCTAGCCTATTGTGCTGCACAAGACAGTACACGTTTTTTTGTTGTTGTTGGTTGGCTGTTTTTTCTAAATCCAACATTTTTTTTTTTCATGCCCTTATGGCCAAATGCCCACGTAAAAAGTGTTAAATACACATTGAGTGCTTCATTTGGAGTGCATCATGGAGATTCCCTGATGCAGTGTCCTTTTTTCTTAGAGTCAAGACCATTTTCCGACTTTCATGACCACATATTTTGCAAATTTGTGAGGTTTTGCAAACTTGGAATGCCCAGTGAGGCAGATATTTTAGACGTTTATAGCAGTATATTTTATTAGAGCTGAATGTGTTGGTTGGTTGGTATTTTTCTTTTTTTTTTGGTCATTTTATTTTACTTTTTGATGTCTTACAGATTTTTTTAGAGGGTTAAGTGGGCACATGAAACTAAACTTTGACTTTAGAAAATGTCAGCACACAAGGTTCACATGTTTTGATGGGGGGTATTTCACTCTCAGGAATTTATTCTAAGAAATAGTGAGAGATACATAGTGAATGTTTGTGAGAGACAGAAAGAAAACAAAATATTATAAATATATAATAGGTGAATGGCAAGGTAAGTTATGGGTACCTGTAAAAGAAATATTATACAGCCATCAGAAGTCAGATTTTAAAAAAATATTTAATGAAATGAGACTATGAAGTTTTTAAAAGTATGTAAAGCACAACTCATGCAAATTAAGAGCCAGTACAGAAATACCTAGGCTATATGTGTGTGGTGATATTATAGGTGATTTTTTTTATCTGTGAAATATTAATACTTTATGTTTTCACAATGCTTATATGCTGCTTTCCTGGTCAAATAGAATAAGTATTGTTTTAAAAATCAACTCATTTATAGTTGAAGAAGTGAAGTGTCCAAATTCACTACATCAGTCCTGTAAGTGAAAACAAGTAAAAGATGTTATAGTCTCATATGCTGTAAGCATAAATGACTTTCTATTGGTTTGTATCTAGGACTGCCTTAGAGGAGAGGATAATGCCCCCTACTTAGTGGGATTCATGTTCATCTTCCACAGTGCTTGCAATCCTACCATTAGTATTTTATTCCTTTGCACATTGTAGTGTATTAAAAATCTGTACCCAGAAGTTGGTTGGAGGGATAATATATATTAATAAGGTGTTTTTAGCCCTTCAGGCATATTCTGTTATCCTAATTAGTTTAAAGGGTGCTTCTTGGCCGAGTGGTGGAAGAACTTCATCAGAATGGGGAATGAAGAGAGGGAAAGAAGAACTTTCAAAGACAAGAGGAAGATAGCTAAAATAAGAAAATGAAGGATAATCCTGTGTACTTTGAGCTTAGGCAGAGTAGGAAATAAAAGTAGAGAGTAGGGGTGAGAAGTCAGCATTATGTGATTGCCAAAGAAAATGTTTTTGCATTTTTAAATTGTGTTTCTTAAAGCCACTCCTGCTCATACTGATGAGGCTTTTTTTCAATTTGGAGGCACCTAACACTTTGGTGACGAATGTTGTTTGCGCTATTTTAAATTGGAAAGTTGAAACAAATACATGTTTCATAGAATTTAAATCCCTTTACTCACGAAAGGTCTTGAAGTTCACCTGCTTCAAACTTCTACTCCACACCCAAATTTTACAAATAAATATCTGAGGGTCATCCAAATGAAGTAACTTACTATCAGTTACACAGATATATTGTGAAACAGCCAAAACTAAAATTAGAATTTTCTAGTTCTCCTTTCAGTGCAGAGTTCATGGTTTGTCTTTCTACATGGTTGTTCAGATTAAAAGGAAATACTGAGTGTTTTTCTATGGTTTTCGAAGGCTCTTCATGATCCAGGGTAATAAGAGCATCTGCTTGAAGACGTGAGGTATGCTTTCCTTAATTTGGGAGGAGCAAATTTCACATTAAATAGTGCCCACTTTTTACTCTAAATGTTAGGTGTTCACCTCGGTGAAGCAGAAAAATATAGCAACTCAATGATATAAATGATGAAGACGAATTCTACTTTCTTTAAAAAAAAATATGCCACAAGCATTGTTAAAAAATGAGGTTATCAAAGAAGTGATCTTTTGCAATAGCTCTTTGGAAAAAGGTTGAAAAGTAATGAGAAGAAAAAGTGGCTAATTAATGGCCCTTCCAAGCTATAAATCCTTTGATCGCATGAACTTAGAGTTTAAGTCTTCTCATTGGACCTCACTCTTTCTTAGTGCCCTTGATGGCTCAATGGTTTACACTTCGCCTTGAGCAGTGGTTTTCAGACCATTGTCAGCTGAATCCATTTTTCACAAGTAAGCTTATGAGGGACTGCAGGATCTAAAACAGATGTAAAGAAAGCTGTGTTTGAGGAATACGGTGCTTTTTCCATTCTTCATTTTTTTTTTTTTTTTCAATTTTTTTGAGACAGAGTTTCGCTCTTGTTCCCCAGGCTGGAGTACAGTGGCACGATCTCAGCTTACCACAACCTCTGCCTCCCGGGTTCAAGCTCTTCTCCCACCTCAGCCTCCCAAGTAGCTGGGATTATAGGCATGTGCCACCACGCGCAGCTAATTTTGTATTTTTAGTAGAGGTGGGATTTCTCCATACTGGTCAGACTGGTCTCAAACTCCCAACCTCAGGTGAGCCGCCCGCCTCAGCCTCCCGGACTGTTGGGATTACAGGCGTGCCTGACCCATTCTTCATTTTAAATTCATCCATTGTTCACCCCAACAACCCCTCCCAAGCCGCTCATATACTTCTTTATTACCTCAGGGCTTTGGCAAAAGCCAGTAGAAAAGCCTGTAAATTTAGAGAATGATTATCCGTCCTTAGCACATTGAAAAATTATGTGTAAGCAGAAAAATGATGAAATAAATACTGAAAAAATATTTACCTCATGGTAAATATGTTAAAACTGGAGTAGTTTAACTTTCATCTGTCAAAGATGACAGATCTATCTGGTATTCACATAGGCCCAAGCTGGCGCTTTAATGAAGAAATCTCGATGCTCTTGGGTTTCTGAAGTGGCAAGAGAGGAATGCTTTTATATTGTAAATGTTATTGGATGTTTTGCTGTGTTGGTGGATACTCATCCTAATCAAATAGTAAGGAAAAGTAGTGAAGTAATTCCTAATGCTGCCTGTAGTAGTAAGCATTGCTTGGGCTTCCGCTTGCTGAGTTTATAATATGGTTTCAAAGTGAAAGTTACAGGATTAAATCATTGGATAATGAAACCAGAATGACATGATTATTTTCTGCATCTATATAAAAATATTTTAAATGAGTAGTGTTTTATGGGTTTGGAGATGAGGTGTCAGAGCCTCGATCAACTGACTAAACTTGCACAAAACTTAAGAAAAAAATAACAACATTCAGGCAGCTAAAATATCCCAGTTGTTTATTTCTAAACTGTTACTATTGCATTTATTACTACAACTCATCTAGCAATACCTCCAAAATTGTGTCATCAGGATATTTTACCTTAAAACACAATTTATTATTATTTACTTACAAGAGGAGATACATATTCTAGGGAAACTAACCTCATATACATTTTCCAATACATTTTACTTTTATCCTTTCTGAACAATTGGGGCACACAGGAACAACCAAAAATATTATCCAGGAAACACAAAGAATGCAGTGATTATAAAAGGAAGCTGTTGAAAGATACTAATTAAAGTGAGGTGGAACACAGGGTGTAGAAATAAAGGTAACTGATGTTTACTTTGAACATCCCAAGCCTTGCCATAAACTAGCAGGCTTCATTATTTCCAAAATGGAAAGCCCATGATTAATAATTTCTCCCTCTTGAACATTCTATGTGTTTATGTGTCTTGTTTTGTTTTGGCTGAGGTTTTTTTTTTTAAAAGAGATGGGGTCTTGCTGTCTTGCCCAGGTAAGTTGCTAACTCCTGGCCTCAAGCAATTCTCTCCTCAGACTTACCAGTGGTTGGGATTACAGGCACATACCACACTGTTTGAACATTCAAATGTCACTTACAATTCAGTGTTTTCACATTGAAGAAATAATTTTATCTTAGTTATTTTTTAAAAAACTGTATTATTGCTGGAATTCTAATTAGGCAGCTAAGGAGGAAAGGAAGTAGGATAGTATTTTTCTGTTCATATTCCCTTTGAAAGTATGGAAGAGTCACCCACCAGGTTCTTACCAATGAATCCCTTCTTCTCTTCTCAGCAGCCACACAGTTTGTCTCAAGGCCCACCTCCCTCTTATATAGTTATAGGAGAAGGCCTAGAATTATAAAAACCACAATATCTAGAACTCTGAACCCCTAAACAAATTATTTCAATATAGATAGTGCATGTGCTACTCAAATCAATCTATTATGAATTTTATATACAGCCCCTAATAATTATAAAGTTGTATTTCATGTATTGCAGTCATCAGACTTTAAATATATTGAATAATGGAAGTTAGGCAACATTTTAAAAAAATTTAAATTTGAAATATTACATTTTAAAATATTCATCTTCATTTTATCATTTTTATTTACATATTTTTGAACCACCTTAAAGAATAATTCCTTAGAAAATACTGAGTATTTTTAAATCTGTGGAAAGAAAAGTTAGCAAAAAATTAATAATTCAGTATATGTTCACTGTTTAGTGATTTTCCTTTGTCCCATATTTTTTTCTGAATGGCGGGTTCATCTCCCACCTGCCTATGTTAAGTATTCTAGTTTTGAGCTCTTACATATGGCCATAAATTTATTTATACATTTATTTATTTGCCAGATATTAGAAATTGGAGGTTAAATATTTGTTGTAATGCCATAATAATCCTTCACAGGTTTAAAACCAAAGATTGGGCAGTTTTTATGTTTATCCTCTTCCTTTTCTGTAGGCATGGTAAGGATCTGTTGATCAGTGGTTTAGAGATATACACAGACATTGTTTACTGCAGCTTTTTTCTCATATAGCTTCAGGTCACTGAAAGAAAAAGAGTGTTTTTTTTTTCCCTTTGGAGTCAAGGACCAAATTACAAATGCCTGATAAAACCCATTCCATATTTAACACTATTCAGGATAGGACTGACTCTTCATAAAGTATTTCCATAATTACTCATATATTGCTTCCTCCCCCTAAAAACTCTGGATATTTTAAAATATTGCCATCTTAGTAATATCTGGTGCAGCAATGATTATGATTCCATGTACTTTGGCCTTTTGTACTTGATATGTAACACTTCCAAAGGCCAAACCGTGGCCTTATTCCATTCCAAAACATCATTTGCTGCTGGCTACATTTTCTCCTGAAACATGGCAGCTCATTTTTTCTCTGCTAACTCTGAAACGATTGCTTAAAGAAATTCAAGGGTAGGATCACTTGGGAACTTTAAAGAATGAGCTATTGAACTTTCAGAAAATGTTAGCATCCTATCACTTTCTCAACATCCAAAGATAATTTTCTTTTACTCAGCCAGTGATTTGTGGACTAGTAGATCACTTAATCTCTGATTTTTAGGTGCTTCACTTGTGAAAAGTGGCAGTGATGTCTTCCTAATTGATTTTGTTATTTTAATAGAGGTCATAGATTGGCCTCTCAATTTGACTTTGCTTTTTATTGCTTAGCATGTCTGATATGAGTTTTCCTCATTCCTTTTGGAGTTAAAATTGCAAATCTCCCAAACCAGTACTCTGACGTACTATATCAGTTTTTCTAAGAAATACTTAAATATGCTCTAAATCCACAGTTACAGTAAGTGGCATTGGCCAGTGATTTGATTTGAGAATTGAGGCTACAGTCTGGATTTACTCTTTTTGCATTAACACAGGTCAAATGGACAGGGACTGCATTTTAAGTCAGTAATGGAAGGCTAAAGCCTGTCTTAAACCAATCATATCAGTTTTATCCATGAATGATTGATCCCTAGGGGCAGAGCCTCGGAGGCATTTCTCTTACATGAATGGATGCTGTAGAGCCTGGAGTTTCATTCATAAAATGGAGACAGAAAGGAAACACACACACACACACACACACACACAAGCACACACACACACACACACACACACACACACACACACACACTCACCCACTCTCTGTAGAATGTCCATTTATACAGAGCTGAAGGGTGTAGTGTTCCATCAGCTGCTGCTTTTGCCAGTTGACTGGAAGTAATGATTAATGCTCATTGGTCCTGCTTGCAAGTAACCTGACACTATTTATGGCTTTGCAGTATTCCTAATGTATAGTGAATGAGAAGACAACATTCTCAAATCAGAAACATAAACAGGAACTGGTGGGTCTGAATTCCATTCAAATATGTCATTTCAGCCCCACAGTGTTTGTCTAACTTGGATTTTACAGGCAGGAAAGGGGGAAGGGATGGATGATCTGCTTGTGAGTTGTACTAGTTTGGAAAAAGGCAATTAGAAGAGGGTGGAGTGCTTTTATACTGTGAGACTTTTAGTTTCTTTTTTAATAAAACAACCAGGACATTTAGGCCCAGGACTGCTTATTTCAAGTGGGTAAAATGAACATACAACTGTTTCTATAAGTGGAACTGAGATTTGAAATTAAATGAGACAATTTAAAGGTACATGTTTGGGTATCTTTCTCTCTCTCTCTCTCTCTCTCTCTCTCTCTCTCTCTCTGTGTGTGTGTGTGTGTGTGTGTGCCTTTGTGTGTGTCTTTGTGTTTGTTTCATGAATGTGAATAAAAGAAGGGAACATACAACATTTTTTTAAAGTGTTTAAGTAAGCATATGCTTTTAGGTTTCGAATATAGTTGGAGAATTTTTACAGTTAAATGATTTCTATACGTAAGTGAGTTAACTATTTAATAGGCTTGAGGAAAAGAGAAGTTTTATTTCATAAAACATTTTTAACTAGGATCGGAATAACTTGAAAGAATTTTCAAGGAATTCTTATCAGATTAAATAGACGTTATTGTTTTTATCAAGTGTGTGTGTGTGTGTGTGTGTGTGTGTGTGTGTGTGGTTTACATTTAGTTGTTTCTAACAGTCTGGAAAATTTTACAAGAGAGTAATTCAAAGATAAATATAAAAAATATCAAGAAACAAAACCAAAAGAACAACAAGTAGATGTTATTGTGATTCATTTAACTATTCTCTTTAAAAGTGTTTCTGAACTCTCCATTCTGGTAGTTTTTTTTTTTTTTTTTTTAGTGTGTGGGTCTGTACAGTTCACTGCTTTGTCTATTTTTCTTAGTATTAAAAAATAAAACCACTCACTTAGTATGACACTGGAAATATTATACTAAATCCTGAGCCTGACATCCATTTACAATTTGTGTCATATTAAGCTTGTTTTGTAACCCCTTATGCCTTCACCTTCCTCATTTATAAAAGGGCAAATAACTCTCATCTCTTGGTGTTTTTATAAGGATTAAACTTGGTTATATTCATAAAATTACTGATACAGTGTTTAGCATGTAATAGGGGTGCAGGCAATAATACAGGATTTCCATTGACATGATTTTATTTTGACTACATCTTCAAAGATGGCTAGTCCTTTATTAAGAAGACATTATTATTTCTAATAATTAAAAGCACAATATTTGAGGCTAGAGGATAAGATAAAATAAGAGAGCTGATACTCTTAAAGCAATCATATTGTGCTAATCTAGCAGATTCTATACTGTTACACTGCTTCTGATATAGGGAAACAGTCATGCTGAACTTATTAGTATTATTCATATTCAAAGCAAATAGAAAAAGTTATCTGAATAGCGTGGTGATCCAAAAAGATGGAAACAAGAGGACAAAGCTGTTCATGGTATGTTTTTTCAAATCATGTAGATTCCAGCAATGGAGAAATTTAGCATTGAAGTTCCACATTAAAACACTATGTCTTCAGAATTTTGTGTGGCCCATTTTGGCAGCTAATGGCATCCTGTATCATTTTTTCTTTTAAACCTCTGTTGATTGTCAGAGTATGATAGTATGAAGTAAAAACTCAGGGCATATGGCTCACACCTGTTCTCAGAACTTTAGGAGGCAGAGGCGGGCAGATCACCTGAGGTCAAGAGTTCAAAACCAGCCTGACCAACATGGTGAAACCCTGTCTCTGCTAAAAATACAAAATTAGCTGAGCGTGGTGGCACATACCTGTAATCCCAATCCCAGCTACTAGGGAGCTGAGGCAGGAGAATCGCTTGAACCTGGGAGGCAGAGGTTTCAGTGAGCTGAGATTGCACAATTGCACTCCAGCTTGGGCAACAAGAGTGAAACTCCATCTCAAAAAGAAAAGAAAGAAAGACTCAAAGTTACAATTGTGCCTATGTTTTATATCACTTCTGCTTTATTTTAAAAATTTAGCTTATAAGACTATCACAGGCTTGTAAAACTTGTAATAGTGTGAGCCTAGTAGATATATAATTTAATGTGGTTTGCATCTGGTCATTGTTTGTGTGGGTACTGTCCAAAAATGTCCCCAGGTGCTTAAAGAGAAGTTTATAATTCTGTAGATAAAATTTTATACTGTTATTTTTTGCCAGGTAGCCTTAAATTTTCAAAAGCACCTAAGTTCAGATAACTGTGATAACTGCATTATTTACTTATTTTACTTTTTGTTTATTTACTTTTCTTCATTTTTCTTTTCCTTTTTTTTTTTTCGAGACAAGGTCTGGCTGTGTTACCTAGGTTGGAGTGCAGTGACATGATCTGGGCTCACTGCAACTTCTGCCTCCCATGCTCAAACCATCCTCCCACCTCAGCCTCCTGAGTAGCTGGGACTACAGGTGGAGGCCACCACAACCAGCTAACTTTTTATATATTTTTGTTAGAAATGGGGTTTCACTATATTGCCCAGGATGGTCTTGAGCTCCTGGGATCAATGAATCTTCCTGCCTCAGCTTCCCAAAGTGGTGGGATAACAGACATGAGCTGCTGTGCCCAGACTACTTTTTTTTTTTTTTGGAGATGAAGTCTCACTCTGTCACTCAGGCTGGAGTGCAATGGTGTGATCTTGGCTCACTGCAACCTCCACCTCCTGGGTTCAGGTGATTCTTCTGCCTCAGCCTCCTGAGTACCTGGGATTACAGGTGCACACCACCATGTCCAGCTAAATTTTGTAATTTTCAGTAGAGATAGGTTTTCGCCATTTTGGCCAGGCTGGTCTTGTACCCATGACCTCAGGTGATCTGCCCACCTCAGCCTCCCAAAGTGTGAGGATTACAGCTGTGAGCCACCATTTCTGGCCCCTACTTTTCTCTATTTTTTTTTTAAGATTTTGCAAATGCTACTACAAGCATATTAAAACTATCTAAAAACTAACATAGTTCTCCCCATGTACTCAGCCTGTCAACAGTAGATTCAGTACATCCGAGCCATGGTGAAATAAATATTTCTGCAGATTTTACATTATATATATATTCACAGTTTACTTGAAACTCTAAAGAGAAAGATCCCATCTAAGTGTGAGTGAGGTAATACTAAATTCATCATTCCCTTATCAGGATTTCTCCAGCTTTGCTGCCTTCTTCACATGAGGTTTAGTAACTGAGATATTACATTCACGTGAAGTTCACTAAGTCGTTACATTCACATCAAGTTCAGTAACTAAGATGTTATGTTCACATTGAGCTTCCTGATGAACAGCAAATAGGTCTTATAAAACTTGGCTTTTTTTGCTATCATTCTCACATGAATTCAGATATACAGGTCCTTAGTTTGGGAGATAATTACTTTTAGATTTGTTCTACAATAGAGTGGTCATGTATGGTAAAAGTGGCAAAAAAAAATGTTATTTCGATTATCATCCATTCTAGGAAACTTTATAAAATAAGTTTTCTCAATTGACTACACTCAATTTAACATGTGACAATTGGAAAAGCAGGCTAATAGTATGGCATATAGGTGAAGTGTTTCCATTTAAACACATCTGCATAAAACTCAGGTTATTTATGCACCCTTAAAAACCTTTGGATTTTAAACATAAACTGTGAGCTTACCAGGAAATGCGAATAAGTAAGCAAACAAAAAAATCTAGTAAAGTACTAAGTTTAAAAGAGGTAAAATATTGGCAAGATCTGCCACTATGTTCATCTTTGTTGAATGAGATGGTGACATTAGTTCTTAATACAACTCAGTATTTTTTAGATAGTAGACATTATCTATTTGATAAAAAGTTGAAAAACTAGTTATCACTAGTTCGAAAAACTAGTTGAAACTCCTAGGTATGCACTGATACACACATTTTTTACTGAGCACATGATAATTTCAGATATGTGTTTACATATACATTTTGGCTCTGGATATTGAATGTGCCAAGTTTTAGAAATCATTAATGTACAATAGACAAGTTTATGTGGACTTGACTTTGTCATATTATATCCACAGGGAGTTAGTCAAGTGTACAGGCAATCCACCTTTGCACTATATACTTGTAGGAAAGCAAAGCCACATTAAAATACATCAAACATTTATATTTTACTGAGATTTCTCATTTACTCTAAGAAATTCGAATGCTTAATTAAGTTATACACTCATTATTGCTAGAGGAATTTAAGCAGAAGCATCAAATGGAAGAGACTTGTTTGTTTTTCTCCCTTATTTAGAGTTTACAATATGTAATAATTCCAGATTTACTCACTATTTGGTAGCAAAGCAGTCTCAGCGACCTTTGTACAGATATCTCAGATAATTGTGGCAAATCTTTTTTTTTTTTTAGCCCTGGCCTGATGTAGCTCCTTGAAATTTTAAGCAAACTCTATCCTAAAGGAGAACCTTCGTTCTGCCCTAGAGGCAGCAAATATGCAAATTAGAGAGTGCCTAGCAATTTTAGATGTGCAAATTCTGAACTGCACTTTGTGGTCAAACCTTTGGTAAAGCTTCCCAAATCAATATTATGTTTCCCAGCATAGCTTGAAAATGCAAATAAAAAGACAGAGAAGAAGGTAACTTTTTTTTTTTAAATTTCTGTGTGCAAATCTTAATTTGAAGAGAACTTTACTAATGTTGCTAAACGTGAAGGCTAATCAAATTAGGTAATTTGGGGTGTTAGTTTATTATTCTTCTTAACTTCTGCTACATTGATTAGTGCATTAAAATGACAACAGTGCTTTGTTGCTTTGAATTTTTGCAGCATATTAGATCAGCTTTCATCACCATGAACTCATCTGTAACAAATTATAGGCAGTTTAATTTCTGTAAGCTGATTTGGCCAGTACTAATATGTCATAGAGCTCTTTGATCCACAAGTTTTCAAATAAATAAAATTCTTTGTCCTAAATTAAATTTACATAATTTAATTTTTAGATTTAATTTAAAACTTTTAAAGCCAGAGCCCTTTAGGAGCTAACATGAAGAGGGGATGATACAGTAAAAAGAAGCTCAAAAGAGATATCCCCAAATAGTTAAAGCATCTAGTGGAGAGCCCTGCTTTCAACCTTGTAAATCATAAGTTTATAATGAATTTTAGTGTATTTTTAAATATCATAGATTAACAGATTTATGAAAAATATTCCAGAATAAGTACACTAATAATCAACAAATCATTCATCTCATGTAATTTAAGAACAGCAAATTAAGATAACAAATGTAACTTATTTGGATATATAATTATGTCTAGTTTTAAGTACTGTGGTTAAAGTACTCATTTTAAATATTTGTGAGGATCACTTAAAAATAGAGTCTGTTGTTAATAATAAGTCCCATATATTTTACAGGGTACAGATGCTGTGCAAAACATTGCACATAACTTACTTCATATGCTCCTCCCAAAAACACTTTTAAGGATGTCACTATTATTCCCATTTTACAGATGAGGAAGTTGGGAGTTAGAGATGTTAAATAAAAACAAAATGTCATACTCCCATGCAGTGTCAGAACTAAGATTCAAAATCGGTTCTATCAGATGACAAGGTGCATGTTTATAACCATTGTGTTGTACTTGTACTAATTATCCTAAAACTACAATCTGTGGAGGCATAATAAGACAGTGTGAATAAGCTGTCATCTTAATATTTTTGCATGGGTTGAACTACAGCTTGTTATGGTTGTTGAACTTTGTACATTTTATTGATGAAAAAACAGAAGTGAATGTATATGAAATGCCTCCTTTCTCTGCCACAAAACATTTGCCTTTGAAGTCACCGCTTAGCTAGTTTGGATCATAGTCAAGCATTTAACAAAAGTTAAAATGTAATGCCAAACTTCATTGGTTGGATTTTTTATTAGATAAGGTAGAAATGAAAGCAGTAGGCAATTTAATTAGCAGTAATTTTTCTGGGCAAGTCATTACTTTGATGAACTTCAGAGCAATGTTTATGGCTCCTAATTAACCATGTTAGTCATTTGATTGAATAATCACTTTGGAAATGTTTCTACAATTTGATTAGAGTCTGACCCACTCTGATAGTCATAAATTAACTGATACCACTTTAGGATAACATGACTTTACTTACTTTATGGGAATAATCTCCTCGTAGCCATATTTTTTCAGGCTTCTCTGGACTGTATAAAGGACACCAATTTTCAGTATAGACCAGATTTAAACAATGCTAGCCAAGTGTCTCCATTTTTAGAGCTAGTACTAGAGTACAAATAGTAATAGGAATTGCCAAAAACACAATAATATTCCATATATTTCTAAATTGCCATTCATTGCTTTTTTGAAAATTTAGTTCACAAGTTGGGCCTTTGGAAGTGTAATAGAGATTCTGGCATTAGCCTTTTTATATAAGTCATTAATTTATTATGAGTTTTAAACCAGTATATCTTAAAATATCTTAATAGAATTTATTAGGAATATTATAAAGTAAATATAGCAATAAACATCAAATCAGCCATTTGAATAGGAATAGTATGTATTAGTGAAATTATCCATTGCATCTCAAATTTGATGTCAAATATCTAGTTTTCCAGGATTATGCTAATTTTATAATATGTTATAACACTTTTATAAGGTGTTCTTTGACATTAAATAGTGAGTTTCTCAGAAATGTTTGTATTTCCTTCCTTCCCACTTTCCTCCCCTCTGGGAAGGAAAGACCGCATTTAGTCACACTTACATGTAATAGAGTTTAGCCTATCTGTTTTCCTCTAGCTGCCTCCAGAGTCAGCCAGCTGTTTTTATAGCTGCAATCCAGGTGTGCAGCAGTCAATAAAAGTATTTTGTGGCAGGGTGTCAACATTAGTACAACAAAATGCTTGCCTCAAAGCAGCTGCTGAGCTGATTGCAGAGTTATTAACACTGTCCCTTCCAGCCCAGCTGCTTTAAGGGACCTTATGCCTGGCAATAAATCAAAATAGCATTAAAAATTAATTCAAAGTACCATTGGTCAAAAAGTTGGGCTGAAATGGATTGCTAACTATTTGGTAACCTGAAAAATTAACTATACCACAATCCTGTTATAAATGCAGATATTGGGAAACAATGTTAACTCTTTCCTGTATATGGTCAGAATTATAGGCTTCATAATACTTCATATAAAGAAGGCATACTATAATAGCATAATAGAACTTTTGATAATAGATTTTACAGTATTTTCAACTTGAAAGCTTCTAAATGTTTCAAATGTTGCTATATTCATAGAATGCTATGGGATTATACAAATTTATGTGGTAAATGTCCTGGCACATATTTAAAACTTGTGACCCTGTTTCAAGGATGCAATCATGTTCATGTGGGTTGCTGTTTGAGCTGACCTTTAGCAAGGTTTATTTGGATAACACTTTAAATGCACATTCCTGTTCAAGAGAATCAGCATTCACCACGATGTACTCTTCATTCTTTCATTTCATGTGTGGGCCCTGCCTGAAATGTTGATTATATGTTGACGTGTTCCCCACATGGGAACCCGTGTCAGTTTCTGTAACTTTTCTGTCTGCACCCTGTCCACTGATAACCGCAGCATTTCAGCTCCAGGCTCTTTTTGACCAATGTTGTTTCCTCTTTCAGAAGTGCCTAGCTGCCACTCCATTTATATGAGACAAGAAGGCTTCCTGGCTCATCCCAGCAGAACAGAAGTTAAGTTCTCCATCATTGAAATCCCTTGTAAATACCATTCAGAATAATCAGACATCCCAAACAAGATGTCATTTTATTATATTATTTGGGAAAAATCATTTATGTTTCCTAAGCAATTGTTTTAAGACTATCTCCAAAGTAAAAAGAAGATGTTTCAAGTAGTGCTGTTTTGTATTGGGTTGTTAACATGAGTCACATGCATAGAAACAACTGAAAAGTGGAATTCTGTGTTCTTTTTTTGCCAACAACCACATTCTTTTAAAATAGAACATAAGCTTTATAGATTAGCCCACTTCATGAACTCTGCTGAAATATATCTTCAAGGAATAATTGGTTTTGCTTTTACAGACCTCGTCATAGTTTTGGAATAAAACACCATCAATTTAAAGGTTTTCACCTTTAAATGTTCTGGATTTTACATTTTGGGACTTTTCATTTTTTGCTGTAGTCTCCGTCTATTGCCAGGCTGGAGTCAGTGGCACGATCATGGCTCACTGAAACCTCTGCCTCCTGGGTTCAAGTGATTCTCCTGCCTCAGCCTCCAGAGTAGCTGGGACTACAGGTGCACACCATCACACACAGCTAATTTTTGTGTTTTTAGTAGACACTGGGTTTCACCATATTGGCCAGGCTTGTCTGGAACTCTTGACCTCATGACTCTCCCACCTCAGCCTCCCAAAGTGCTGAGATTACAGGCATGAGCCACGGCGCCCAGCCCTGGACAAATAATTCATATGAATGAGATTTCACATAGGCCTAGAGAAGCAGTTTTCTCGTGGATAGACTTGTCGTAATCGTGGTAGGAAATCGTGGCCTCTAAGGGACTTTGATATCTAAAAAGTAATGGTAAAAATGATTTCCTCTGGATATAATCCTCAGTAAAGGATTTCTGAAATATATGCATGGTTTCTAACCTAAACACTCCATGTCTCTTTAATAAGATTGACTTGGATGCATCATTTTAGGCTAGATCTAATATTGGTTATTATGTATAAATGATACTAGTAAATTTTAAAGGGCAGTATGAGATGATAAATATAAAATATATGAAATTAAAAGTTTTGCACAAATGCAATGTAATTATTGTTTCTTCTGTTGTTAATATTATATACCAACCAAGGAGAGCAATACATTTGAGAAATAAAAGTAAACTCTATGAAATTTATTCCTGGTAATTAAAGATAGCAACAGCAAAAGTTCACAGCAGAGGATATTTCGGAGAGGAAATTATTATGAAAAGCTGTTGATTTATTTTACAATTTTTCCTGTGGACTTATGTTACAGTAGAAAAAAAAAAAAGGAAACTTGTTTTTCCTCTTATCTTGCTAATTGAGTACAGAAAGGTTAACCCATCTAAATAGTTCAACAAGAAAGTAAAGGGATAAAATAAATCTGTCTCAGAGCATCAGAGAATAATGTAAAGTAAATAGCAGTAATTCACCTTGCTTTCTCACTGTTTCATGGAACAATAAAATTTAGGTGAATCTGAAAAAGGAGACAATACATTATAAATCCTTGCCAATGTTTATGTGAGCTCTGGCTTGGGTTAGCGATAGTATAAATAACTAACTTTTATATAAATCACTGTGTACTATCCATCACTCTAAGCTTGCATATATTAAATCATTTAATCCCTCCAAGGGATTAAATCTCTACAGCAACCCTATAACATGGTAGGTGGTGTTACTGTCATTCCTATTTAATAGATGAGGAAACTGAGGCACAGGGGTTAAATGAGTAGGGTCAAGGAACTGAAAGGTGGCAGAGTTATTTTCTATTGCAATTTTTATGTTAAATGGTTATATTTTTAAGTGTTTATGAGCTTCATTTCTATCATGAATAAATGAATTCCTTTTTCATCCACAGGCTGTATGTTTGAAAAGGGCCCCAGGCAGTTTTATGATGATACCTGTGTTGTCCCAGAAAAATTCGATGGTAGGTTTTACACTGTGCTTCAAGTTTTGATTTTTTTAAAGATGGAGTGATTACCTTCGCCTTTTCTGAAAACAGTGGACATCCCTATGTAAAGATTTCTATGCACATAATTCATCATGCACTTAATTCTAGCTAACATTGACTTATTACAATTTATCTCTTTCCTTCCCCTAGTAAAAAAGCCTTTTCTTCTGTCTTAGGGGAGAGTCCATTTTTGGAGAAGTAGCCAAAGAGCATCATTCTTGCTGAGCTTTGTGTAGAGTAAGAGGGGGCTTTCCATTGCCCTGCTGAGCACATGCAGCTTGTTATTCGAGATTTATTGAAAGCTGATCCTGTAATTAACAAAGCAGAGCAGAAAGCGTGCTACTGTGGATGTACTGATGACTAATGCAACCTCTCTTCTTTTATTGTTCATGAAAAGATGCATTATGGAACACAGGAACAACATAACTGCCCATTTAGTTAGTGATTGTTAGTCCCTTTTTTTTTTCTGAGGAAGATGTTACTAATGTAGCATTACTTTGTAATTGCTTGCAAGGGAGTTAGGAAAGCATTATCTTTTTAAGGTCACTTGCTATTGCAATGCAGATGTCTCAGATGTTAGAAAAGGGTGTCAAGTTAAATAGAATTTTCTTTTTTTGACAAAGGCAACAAAAGTATTCATCTTGAGGAGGCTTGGGTAAAAAGTAAACAGTTAATTGATTTAGTGGTTCTTTACACTGGTCTTCATATTTCCTGCTTTGATTATTTAACAGGAAACGAGCCAGAGGCCCTCTGGTTAGCTGATTGCACGAACTTTGGGGATCATGGCTATAAGGACTTGGGCGCTCCCTGAAGGTTTAAGTTGTCGTTATTTAAACAGCAGAGAACATGCTCAGGTTGCTTTTCAATTTCTAATTAATTGCTTGAAGACTACCCTATGTTCCCCGAGATTTTTGCTACCTTTACCCTTCTCAGAAGGGCTGGTAAGTCTAGGGAAGATCTGCTTCTTTAGCCTCCCTTTAAAAATTCACTCAAGGTCAAAAAAGAAAAAATCCTATAGGAATCACATTTTGGTTTTATTCTACAATAGATATTAGTTTTAAGTTTTTCGTTTCAGAGAGGTGAACCATACTATTTAGCATCATTAGCAGAGCATTAGAATTCTTAAAATACAGCTTTTTCTGTTCAGACAAACTATGAAGCCCCTTACTTTTGGAATGACCTTTGTTAGTTTCTTTCAAGTTTGGTGAGCTTCATATTTTAGGATATCTTGAAAATTAATAAGGGCTTATAAGGAAGAAAACTATCTCAAAATTATTTACAGAATTACAATATACTCTGACAGGCCTAGGTCACACTAATATTTAGAGAACTAGCTGACTTGATTATTCCCTTCAACTTTTAAATACTCTTAAATTTTATAAGAATAAAACATTTTTTGGAAGATAGTGTTTGTCTTTATTTTATAAGTAATGTAGAACAAGAAGAAAGAAAAAAGAAGGGGTTACTTTTTCACTGTACATGGTCAATGTGATCAGTCACATTTATAGGCAGAAGCAATATAGAGACTATAAAATTTCACGTTTCACTCTATCTGCATAATTGCTCAGTTACTCCCATAAAAAATAAATTGTAAAACTAAGAAGGAAAAACCGAGATAAATAAAACTGTCATTGAAATCAATATGAAGATACACTTCTGTATTATCATGTTAAGACCAAACAACATAATGATTTTTAGCAGCTATTGACTCACACATTTTATATTTTGGTTTAGGCTTTTCAAATGTTGCCCTTTCTATAATTATTTTAAGAGGTATATATCTGTCTGCTGACCATGGGTAAGTTTTAAAAAGTGTGCGATTTGGTCTATTTTATAATTCACACGTAGTGTGACTGCATAGGCTTAGATATATTTTATCTGAATTGTTTCTTTAGTGGAGAAGAGTAATTTATGCATAAACAATGATGTACTTATGGACCCTAGACGCTCAATCCCCTGTGTTTGCAGTTCCACATATTTTTGAGACATGTGGCTGGAGATAGAAGTAAATAATCAGATGTCATAAAACTTTGTATTTTTTTATTGTAAAATTAAGATAACTGATCAGATTTATACCAGAACATTGCAACACTAACACCTTTATTGCTGTGCTCCATTTAACAGATTTTTACACTAAATATGAATATCAAATAAATGTAATACCAACTTGTTGTGCTTAAAAATACATACAGAAATCTCTGGTGCATGCATTTTTAAATTGAACTTTTAGAAAAAACAATAGAAGTTAAATTCAAGTGAGTGAAATACAAACAAGAGATAAAGAAAAATGAGAGAGAATTTTTGTTTGTTGCCAGTTTAAAAAGTAGTAGCTTCACTATGAAGGCATGTGATGTTGTGAAGGATGGATAATACTATGGTAATGCATTATGCCCTGAATTACCCAGAAGATTTTCCTAAATTATATAAAGTGAGGATTACTTAAGTCAGTTTAGGATACTATTAAATTTGCTTTGAAATATTTGCATTACAATTTTTGATAGTTTGTCATTAGCAGATCAATAAGGTATTTATAAATTATAGTTTGCTGAATTTAATTTGTATAAATAAAATGCCCAGAGCTTAAGACTGATTGTTCCCTCTTCAAAGTTGTCTAGAGCAGTGGGTAATGGCATTAACAATAAAAGCAAGGAAGTCTGATTAAATATGATGGTTTTTAAAGAAATCAATTTTTAAAAAAGATAATTTCACAATATTTTTGTAAGTAAATGATGTGCGTCATTCATATTGACCCCGGATTTATTCTGCACCTGTGTTATATACAGTTATCCGTAAGTTTGTACAGCTTGCTCATATTATATTCAAGCATTTCTACTTTAAATTCCTCTTTAATAATACATTCAACCATTTAACTATTTTAAGTTCCTTTTTAATATTTCCATTTTAATAATAATAAAGTGGTTGATTGTGGTTTAACCATATTAGTGACAGATTTAATGTAAATTTTATGTACATAGCATGATATTGCTAATAATAGAAACTTTAAAATGTTTTAATTCAGGGGACATAAAACAAGAGCCAGGAATGTATCGGGAAGGACCCACATACCAACGGCGAGGATCACTTCAGCTCTGGCAGTTTTTGGTAGCTCTTCTGGATGACCCTTCCAATTCTCATTTTATTGCCTGGACTGGTCGAGGCATGGAATTTAAGCTGATTGAGCCTGAAGAGGTTAGTTTAATAGATTTTAATTAGTACACTCAGACATGTTATAAAGAAACTGATATATTTGATTGATATACCAAAAATGTATTCTGAATCATTTTAGGACTTTAGAGAACTTCCTGAATTAAAAAGTATGCAAAGATAAAGTGTGTCTACCTTTATAATCACCAATGTATTGAATATTCCTTTCAGTTGAATACAATCCTACAAAATTGATGTTGGAGAAAATTAACCAGAGCATCATTTGCACCTTTATTTAAGAATGTCTGGCTTCAGGGTTTATAAAGGAGCATCTAAATTAGAGAAAGAGACAGGAGGATTTATGATCTCTAGGGGAGAGGAATGATGTCTGCTAAAGTCAACTGGTTTGGGGGATGAAAGGATTATTTCCAATTAGCAATCATTATTTGGACAACCTGAATTTTGTCATGAGAGTTGGAGAGGAGCATTCAGAGACCAAAGTCGTGTTCAAAAGAAGAGGGGGGTAAAACAGCCATGGAGGATAAAGGCATGCAAGGGCAACAGTGGAAATTCCTCAGCCCTTAAGTGTCTCTTACAAGACACAGGCCTGGTAGAAACATTTTCCTTTTTTAGTGATACTTGTTCCAAGTCAGCTGGACCAGCATGCTCCATTGGAAGGTTGGGATGAAGTTTAAAATGTTGCCGTAGCACATAAGAAATTACTAAAATGAGAAGAGTCTGGATGGAGATAATACTGTATGAAGAAATGAAGGACACCTTCAACTAACTTCAACTGTCCTCTCCTTCGCAATCCCCACGTAGAACGAAGTATTGCCTTGAAGAATTTCTCAGTTCAGTTTTTATTCTTCCCAGGACTAGTTTTAGGCTTAAGGCTACTATTGATGATTTACTATTAGTGTAAATGATCAATAGTATTTTTGGACTTCTGATGGAAAGGCAAAGTTAATATCAAATTATTGCATCTTTATTACTGTGGATTATTTCTGTGCTACTATTAAAATTGGCTTTAGTTTATATCAGCCAAGAAAGCAATAAAAGATTTTTAGCTAACATACCTCTGACTGATTATATTAGGTATTGAATCTAAACACTTTAGTAATACTGAAAAATTCAGTAAGTTTAAAAAAATACTTGAAATCCAAAATGATTAAGTTTCATATACACTGAACATCCACACCCTCGACTACTGGGTCCATCTGTCTTAAATTTTCTGTCTTTATTAAACCATGTATTCAATTGTAATCAGATAATATGCCCTAATTTGATGTCCAGAAGATAAGGTTACATAATTTAAGATTTAAAAGATTATCTGACTCAAGAACATACTGAAAGTATGACATAAGAGGCACTGGTTAGAACAATTAAGTCTCCTTCAGTTTGTATCAATATCTTAGTAGTACTAGATGGTAGTTTTGCAGTATCTCCCTTGCCCCATACCAAGCACACACATAAAGAATAATCATTATAAGAATTTGAAAATTATCATTATCCAGGATGATGTTTGGGTGTTTTAATGCTGTAGTGTGTTTAAAACTTAGCTGTCAAAGAAGATTAGTTTCTTTATAGATATACTTAAATGATGTAAGTGAAAGAACCACAAAAATGTGAAGCACTAAAAAATTGAGACTAGAAGCATTTGACAGAGTAATTTAAAAGCCTTTCACATGATGGAAGTGTGTGTTCTTCACCTCATGGAAGATGTTAATCACTGCAAGAGTTGGTTCATGCTGGAACTGAGCACATTCAACAGGGATTTGTATCAGTTAAACAGTTACTTCCCTCCACCTGTGATTAAAATAAACTGAGCAGAGGGGGTTTTTTTTTGGTTCTTGCCCTATATTGTTAAGATAGGAAAAAATAACTGAATTATGCCAGTATTTCTTGATCCACTCAGAAGAAAAATTCTTTTGCAAATGATTAACCTTTTTATATAGCAGCTGTTGACTTTTATGATGTTCATATTTGAATAAGTAGGAGATTTGACCAGATGACCGTTACGTTTCATCAAATTCTGAGTTATTGAGTTTTTTAAATGCAGGGAAGAAGTCAAATTACATCTGTTCCATACAACAAACTGACATCTAGATAACTTTTCTGTAGCAGCCTCATAAAGTTAAAAAGGGGCTGGTTAATTCAGAGTCAGTAGAGCATTTCCAAATAATAAGTAACTCAATGGGAATTGTGCAATAAGCACTGAATGTCTCCTAAGGCTTTTTGTTCAAAATGAAACATCCCGTATCTGATTGCTGCATTGCCGACTGTTGCAATTACTTCCATCAGGCAGTGTCTGTAGGGTCTTGTTTAAATTTCTTCTTTGGAAAGAGTTTGTGAAACTTCTTTCGTCTGTGTGGCCTGTGGTCACCCTGTTCCCTCTACTGCCCAGCAGCTCATTGGGTGCCTTTGTCAGCACAGTCGGTGAAAGATGTCTCTGAGGCCATCTTATTAGAATTACTGATGGGTTTCATTTCCTTTTTTTTTTTTTTTTTTCTTTTTGGAGAATCTTGCCTTGTCACCAGGCGCCAGGCTGGAGCTGGAGTGCAGTGGCGCTCTCTCCGCTCACTGCAACCTCTGCCTCCCAGGTTCAAGCAATTCTCCTGCCTCACCCTCCAGAATAGCTGGGACTACAGGCGCGCGCCACCACGCCCAGCTAATTTTTGTACTTTAGTAGAGTCGGCGTTTCACTATGTTGGCCAAGATGGTCTCCATCTCTTTACCTCGTGATCTACCCGCCTCCGCCTCCCCCTCCCAAAGAGCTGGGATTACAGGCGTGAGCCACCGCGCCCAGCCTGAGTTTCTTTTCTTTATATTTCAGTTTAAAATGATATTGAGTGAGACTCCAGACCTGCACAGATTATCTGCTCAGTGTGTTTTGGGTAACATTAGAAAACACATAATCTTTAATATCTCTTTTTCTGAGATATTTGAGATAATGAAATATTATTTTTGAATTAATCATGACTCCTAGGGAATTGTTCCGGGAAACAATTTTTTTTTTTTTTTTTGAAGCGAAGTCTCGGTTTGTCACCCAGGCTGGAGTGCAGTGGTTCGATCTTGGTTCACTGCAACCTCCGCCTCCCAAGTTCAAGCGATTCTCCTGCTTCAGCCTCCCCAGTAGCTGGGACCACAGGTGAGCGCCACTGTATCTGGCTAATTTTTGTATTTTTAGTAGAGGTGGGGTTTCATCATGGTGGTGGATTGCTTGAGGTCGAGAGTTTGAGACCAGCCTGGCCAATATAGTTAAAACCCCGCCTCTACTAAATATACTCATGATGCTGAGAATGAACCAGCATGATAAGCATCAAACTCCGTTTGTGGTATGTTTAAAAATCATATTTCTCTCCCCAGAGACATCCACAACATTGTCTTAAAGTTGTTGTGAGGATTTTATTTCTAGGTACATCTGATGAGTTTCTAGAAAATAATCATTTATAAATGAATTCAGAAATCATTGTTTAAGGGGATACCAATACTTTATTTTCACATCCCCTCCAGGTTTGCATGGTTTTCCGCTGCTATGCCTATTAAAGGTTCACTGATATCCAGTTAGGTTTTTGAATGAGATTTTCTTTAAAAAATGCTTTCATTTCTTATTGTCCCCCCACCACCCTCATCCCTGCTTTAATTCACTGTTGCTCAGAAGATTTATGTTAAAATGAAGTTTATCTTTGGAGAATTAAGATGTACCAGCCACTCTGATTGTCTGCTGGGATATGTAATGTTGTCCCTGTTACATCACATCTCTCTACTCTTTGAAAAGCATACAGATGCATGTGATGAAAGTACTTTATGGGAGAGAGATCCAAGATGGCCGATCACTAGCAGCTCAGGATCGCAGCTCCCAGTAAAAGCGCAGAGAGCCAGTGGACGCCACACTTACTGATAAATTTTTGCTGCCCACGGACCAGGACATTCCCAGTGGAGGAGCCCCACGGGTCGCCAGGGCGACCCTTTCGGCTGGCGTGGCTTTTTTGCCGGCGCCTCCGCTCGGCGGCTCTTGGTGCGGAGTGGACGGGACTGAGTCTCCTTTTGGATGATGTTTGGCGCTCTGGGAAGTCAGAGCACTCCATCCAGCTGACTGAAAAAGGGACTGAGAAGCCACACCGGAGACCCCGGGCAGAAAAGGACCACGAATTTCAACGCTGCTGTTTTAGCCAGCATTGCGAGTCGCACAGTGAAAATTACATAGATTCCGGAGCTGGGAATTAACAAGCTGGACGTCCACTCAGAGACCTAATTTGAAAGTGGGTAATTATAAAGACGACAGATGGATAAAACCATAAAGATGCCAAGAAGCCACCGTAAAAAAACTGAGAACACTCAAAATCAGAAAGTCTCTCCTTCTACAGAGGACACTAGTTCCTCATCAGTAACGGAACAAGGCTTGATGGAAAACGAGTGTGAAGAATCATCAGAATTAGGCTTCAGAAGGTGGATAATAAGAAACTTCTGTGAGCTAAAAGAATATGTCCTAAACCAATGCAAAGAAACTAATAACTTTGAAAAAAGGTTTGACGAAATGCTAATGAGATTGGACAATTTAGAGAAGAACATAAACGAATTAATGGAGCTGAAAAACACAATACGAGAAATCCGTGAAGTATGCACAAGTTTTAACAGTCGAATTGATCAAGTAGAAGAAAGGATATTAGAGGTCGAAGACCAACTTAATGAAATGAAACGAGAAGATAAGATCAGAAAGCAAAGCGTAAAAAGGAATGAGCAAAATCTCCAAGAAATATGGGACCATGTGAAAAGACCTAATTTACGCTTAATAGGTATACCTGAAAGTGACGAAGAGAATGAATCCAAGTTGGAAAATATTTTTCAGGATATTATCCAGGAAAATTTTCCTAAACTAGCAAGGCATGACAATACTCAACTCCAGGCAATACAGAGAACCCCAC